>JAHREE010000313.1:351358-366263 GCA_033628505.1 Tringa tobata | reverse complement strand
AGACAGAAGGTGCTGTGTGATCTCAGATCCTGTTGACCCTTTCACCCGGTGGCCAGATGCCCACACTGACGTGTCGCTCTGCAGGAACATGCTCTATTGTTAGATCAGTACAAAGAGCCCAACACCAGGCACAGGATTCTTACAGAAAACACCACCAAAGAAGTGCTACCTCCCTTTTGGGTTCCTCCGGGCACACGTTTTTACACAACTCATTAAAACCTCTTTCTAAATAAGAATTTATAACTGTAGAGTCTGAACAGTAAAATCCAGGTAAATTCTGCCTGTTGTTCTATTTTCCTTGTGAAGCTTTTAAAGTTAGTTCAGTACCACATCTGGTAAAACTTCAGGTGATGTTCAATAAACTCCTCTAATTTATCCTTCCTTCCACAAAGCGGAATTTAGGACTAAATTCATTCTGCTTTTCTGCAGGGTTATAGCAGAGATAAATTTGGCCAATATGTATTCATTGCTCTGCTAAACACATTACAGTAGCTTTCTTGTGGTATTGCATAGAAAAGCCCAAAATAACTTGTTTTTCCAGTGTCCTCATCTACTTTTATAACAAATATAGGTGGTGAATGTAAATTAATAGCTTTTGCAGCATCTGCTCTGCATTTCACTTATTTTTATAGTGAAGGGCTGACTAGACTTCTTATTTTGATATTGCAATAGTAACACACCTGCTAGAGCCTGCTATATTACTACTCCAGGGAAAGATGGTTAATTGCATTTTCTGCCTATTAGAAACAGAGGGATTTAGATTTAGTACTGTCTTCTACGATGTTCTTTAAGCATCTTATCAAAGCTTTTCAAAAGCGTAAAGAACTCCTTACTGCCCACCAAGAAAAGCTCTGCCAAGGTAAACGTGTCAGGCAGTGAATCCAGCCTCAATAATGTAATTTATATCTAGAATAACAAACGTTACAGCAACTACAGTAATAACAAAAACATTAATAAAGACCTCCTTTCACGTACTAAAATGACACTTTGGAGGAGTGTGAGCTATAAGACTTAAATTTAGCTCAGGAACCAGAATGCAGCTTTGCAGAGATAAAACCACAGCCTGTAATTATTGGCAAAATCAGAGGAAGGGTCAATTTCTCTTTGTTTCAGTAAGAAATAAAGCAAAGATAATTTAGGGCCAAAAAGTTAAACTTACATTTGGTTGAGGAGTACAAAGCTTTTACTGGCACTTGATAAAGAAGCAGGTACCAAGGATGCTGTGAACTTGCAGATGGGTGAGTGGCTAATAGGTTGGCAAGGGAGGACATGGGGTAACAGCTGACATATGGAAAAACGGGCAGGAATTTTGCCCTCCTATGACGGGAGAGAAAAAGGAAAAGAAGAAAGAGAGGCAAAAAGGAAGATAACAGAGTTAGAGCCCTTGTCTTTTTCTGGTTTGCTGTGGCAATAGGCAATTTTATTCTGTGGATGACATGGAAGGATCTGGTTAATGTGCCTTTTAGTCACCACTCGAAAGAATAAGAAACAGGTGTTGATGACATGAGAAGTCCTGGAGGGACTATGGCAAATGAGAAGCAGCAGTCATCAGGCGCCCACACTAGGAACAGCTGCTTGATGAGGACCATAAAAAAAGAGAAGAGGAGAGAAACAAAGCAAAACAAACAAACAAACAAAAACCCAAACCCAAAGCGGAGTAAGGGAAAGAATAATAAAAGAAAAAGAAGAAAATAAAGTCAGAATCTGGAAATCGGGAGGCAGAGCCAGCTTTTATTGGGCAATGTTACAATTATCAGTGGAGCTAGTAACGAAACCCGCGGTACTAACCGTAAAAGCTTTGCAACCATTTTCTCGGGTTCCTGGGACCCCCCTCCTCCTGCGAGATGGCGTGCAACTGCCCAGGCTGCGGGTCCCTGCTCCAGCACACCTTCTGCCACCCGGCCTGAATTTGGAGCCTCGTCGAGCCGCATCCACCTAGAGGAGAGGGAGGATGTTGATGCTGAGAGTGTAGGAGACTGCCTTTGAAATCCAAATTCAGTTGCGTATAATTGGCGCCTGTGTAGTTTCAGGCAAGTGTTTCCCTCTCCTAAAGTAATTGTGTTGCATAATCTATCTTAGAGTAACAGACCTACCGAGCATCTTGGGTACTTTGGACTAAATTGAGGGGAATAAAAAAACAAACCCTAAACACCTTACAATCTTTTTCGGCATCCGAAGCGTACAATTTGCATTCTAGCGTATCCTCTAATGGCCGTATCGTGTAGTGTTTACCTGTATAATGTGCTGCTTGCATTTATTTCTCTTATTGTTAATGCTAGCATGAGACATAATTCATTTTCTCAAAGTATATGGATTTACATGGCTATAAAGAGAAAATAAATAAAAGAGATGTAGGTTTGAATATGAAAGTTTGTTTTTGCAGTAAAACTAATATAAAACTAACCTAACTCTACTGTCTTCGATTCGTATTCAGGCACAATTCACTCTTCAAATAAACCCATCCCAGAAGCAAACCTGTATCTTAAACTGTAAGTACTTCAGGTTGGGACTGTGATATTTGTACAGGGCCAGAATTACATAACTGCTGCTTTCAGACACCACCGCAGCAGGGATGAATCCTGTGAGTAAAAATAGCTAAATAGAGAGAAGAATAAGCTGCATACGGATGAGAGTTAAAAAAAACCAAAGCAAAAGTAATGAGCGTAAGAGTCAGGCAACTAACAGAAAGGTTGAAAGCTCTTCAGGGATAGGAATGGTAAATGGCATCTTACTGTTTGTCTATAATATCTATGTGTAATATGAAGGCCAGTGCAAGGTCTCCTAAGAGACCTGAGGGTGTTACAGTAATGCAAATAACAACAGCTTTTTTTAGAGGCTCTAACCATCAATGACGATTCTTTTTTCTGGGTAAATAAACCTCTAACAATGAGTGTGATGTCCAAATAGCTGTACCGCAAAATTACAAAAAAAATAGTTTTATCATCTGAAGGAAAGGTTTTTTTCAGATGCGTGTGGTGGAAATGGATTGTAAAATACAGGGTAGAGAAATAAAAGAGAAAAAAATAATCCGTGTTGATTCTTCTTGAGAGGCAGCATACCGCAATATAAAACATTTGAGCCATGACCAAAATAAGACACAACAAAAACCTAGCAACAGGACACTTTGGATAATAGAACAGTTACTTGGCACCAGGAATAGTATTTTTTCAACCCCACTCCAGAGCAGACAACTCATTTTTTTCCGTGCAGTGATGCTAAACCTTCAGCTCTTTTACTGAGGGTGAGGAAGGCATTCTGCCACGCACCGCCCCCGGGGTGTTCCTGAGGTCACTGTCCCAGGGAAAAACAGCAATTTCAGATGGACAATCTTCAAGGACAAAGAGGCTAATCTACCATTTGCTTGTTAGATCATGAGGGGGGATAGAAACATATGTTCAAATGCTGTATTTTAAAGAAAGTTGATCTAACGAGGAATAATTGTAAAAATTGCATTTGGAAGGGAATATGCGATACTATGAAAGAGACTAAGGTATAGCAGTCAGAAATGAGCCCAGTCTTCTAGCTCTCCAAGGGACTACCCGTTACTATTTTGCTTTGTTTCCATTCAGGCATCTGTTAAATGGGTGTAATTATTCTCACATACTTCACAGTAATGCTTTGTGGCTTAATTACTTGTTTAAAAAGTGACCGCAGATTGTAAGGTACATTGTGCTAGAAAAGCACGTCCTATAACTGAAAACTTACTCTATGGCTCTCCTGAGTTTTGCTCTAGCCAAGCCTTGCTTTTCATCTACAAAAAAGCTGTATGGTTATGAGCAGTACCTAGAAGATGGAAAACATATGGGTGTTTCATTCGGAAAATAAATATTTCTGCTCATAAATGTAGCTGTTAAGCTGCACAGGAGTTGTAGCTCTACTGTCCTCTTTCAGCTGCAGGATAGAGCTTCTACCTGGGCTATTCCATCTATGAAGAACTGTGGTAAATCACCATGAGGTGACATGGTGGCCCTTCATGGGACATCCAGTCCGGATGCGGAGCCTGTGTCAAAGAGAAAGCAGACTTTGGGATGCATCCACTTGAATTTCTGGACAAAACATTTGGGATAGTGGAAGGTTGCTTTTGTCCCTTTAAGGAAAAAAGTAAAATTTCCCATCCAGGCCACACATATACCGTGAAACAAGTGAGGTTTTGTGTATGCGTGCTACATTTACATTCATATATGTATGGATGCATGTATACACGTATATAAATACAGGCAGTTTTGACAAAGAAAGTGTTCAGAGAGACACTACCTTGGACACAGCAATGAGTGATACATCATACAAGGAGTAACTATGACAAACAGCAGAAATCTGCAGTCTGGCAGACTGGAGCGATGCCTTTGAATCAGCTACCTCTGCAAGCTCCAGCCGGAGTCATCCCTTCGGAGACGTGACCCTTCGCTCAGCCAGTAAGAGGTCACAGCTGAGTTCTGCAGGAAAAGTCTCAACAGTCCAACTGGGGAAGCAGTTAAGGACTTCTTCCTTCCCTGTTACTCCAGGAACACAAGAAAAATTGAAATTTTGCTAAAGACAAGTTCTACTTGGGGTTCAGCACCGATTGGACCGCAGCAGCTGAGCCGTGCTAACCGCTGGTAGCACTTTCTCAGTTTACTTGACCAAGCCAAAGCAGTAGTTTGAAGTGGGGGGATTTTCAAAGGTAGGGTGGACTAAGTGTATGCACACGGATTTATTTCAGCTAATGGGTGACGACTTCCTTGGACGTTATAGATATATAGTTACTGTGTCTCTGAACCCAGATTTTCACAGCGGCGTGGTGTAACGTACGGTAAATACACATGAATGGATTTGCCACGTTCTGAGCTTTATCAAGGTTCTCTTCTCCCACTGCCCCAGCTGGGATGTGGAGCTCAGGAGCCTACTTTTTCCCTAAATTCCACTTGCTGACAATATCAACGCTGAAGCCTTAAGCTTTATATGCCAAAAAAAAAATGTCCAGGCTTCTCAAGCACTCGGGAATCTTACAGATTGCAAACAAACTGAGGGAAAATAAAATTGAAATAGAAGTCAGCCCGCTTGCTTAGTGCTTGAGTAGTCATTTAAATGTCTAGCTGCACACAACCAGCCTGGACCATTTGGCCTAAGTATCCTAAGACACAGTAAGAAGACGCGTTAAAACTCTGCAAGTGCAGGCTGGGGCCGTGATCCCACACAGCACACCTGAGGTGTTTCACCATACCAGAGGACTTCACTGCGAGGTTCAAATTAATTTATTTGGACTTCACTCACAGGTCCAATCCGTCACTACTGCAGGTTCTATGTATCCAATGGCGATTACACTATTGCAATTTAAAAGCAATTAGCGGAATACACAGCTGCAGCCTACAAATGATCCCGACAAGTAACACCACCAACCACAAGCACGCTAGATATGAATACCTTAAAAGAGTGCACCAATCACAATCTCAGTAGCATGCCATATACCATACGTATGTTTCTTATTCACTTCCCTTCCCTCTCAGGTAAGGTCACTCAGTCCCTGGGAAGTTACCTTGTACAGCGACCTGGACAAGGGGGGGGACGGATCTCCCACAGGCCAGCTGTATCGGTGGAGGATTCCCCATTTTTCTCCCCAAACCTTGCAGTTTATATTTCCTGATTTGGTGGGGGTGCAGGATTATGATTTCCACATCTGGGATATTTATCTCTGGTGGAGTGATAGCTCAGTCTCCGTTTCAAATTTTATGATGTCTAGCACTCAAAGGCTTGGGTGGATTACCCTATCTGGGATATTTATCTCTGGCAGAGTGATAGCCCAGTCTCTGTTGCAAATGTTGTGATGTCTGGAAAAGTCAGGACAACTGACTTGGTGGTGGAATGGGACTCGGGGCATTTTGTTTGTTAAGGGAGATAAAGCATTCAGTTTGGGTTCTTATTGTGATGCGTTCTGGAGACAACCCCAGGCTGAGCCGTTTTGCAGCTCCCCCCAAGTTATCTCTGCAGAGAGGAGGCAAGGCAGAGATGGAGCTGAGTCGGATGACAACCCCCTGCATCTCACCTATTGTGCTCCCAAAAAGGTTTGGCTGGGTGCTCCCATACAACCCCAGTGCAGCCTGAGCCCACTAACTGCAGGCAAGCATCAAGTGTGAAGCCACTGCTGCAAAAAGAGGGGATTGCTATTTTGAAATGCATTAACAGAGGCATTACCGAGCAAGGAATGGGGGGAGTAATAAGGGTGCTGTTTTATATCAACTCTGTGAGGCCAGGTCTGCAACGGTACACACCACCCAGGTGCTGCCGTTACCTTCCTTTCTGTTGTGCCAAGATTTATTTTGCAAGTCGAGTTGGCGCTGGTGGAGAAGGGCTGGCTTCAACCCAAAATATAAAATAAATCAGTAAGTATCCAGTGAGGGCAACTAAAGCGATAACAGGCTGAAGAAATACGTTCAGTGCAGACTGCTGGGAGAGCTGTGTGTGCGTTGGGCAGAGACACCAAGCCAATTTGATAACACTTGTGTACCTGGAAAAGACTAACTGTGAGCACAGATTATTCTCACTCATGAATGCGTGACATGGGAAAAGAAAAACCCCAACTAGTTTCTGAACGTCAGACAAAGTAAATGCCTGTTTTCTGTGGATTCATGGATAAGCTTCTATGTGGATTTGTTGTCAATACAAAACCACACAGTTTTCTCATTTCGCCTCCCCAGTTCTCTCACCACAAAGTTTGCAAGGACTTGACATTTCTAAGGGATCTACTCATCCAAAATTTTACAGCTGAAATGGACGAATAGTTTCAAAAATATTAAGTCAGAAGTGGAAGATGGCAGAAAAACAGCCTACCGAACACCAGATTAACAATAAAAGTATTTGACTAAATATCAGAAAGCTTTTTTTCAGAAGTAAACCAGTCCTATATTAACTGCTTAAAAGACAGAAGGACTGGAAATGGATAACACGGATTCTGCCATCTCCTTACGCCTTCCTTGTGTTATTACAGGATCACCTATGGAAAAAGTTAAATGGTCCTGTCAACTCTGTTTAATTCTAACTCTAAATCTCTTTGACAATTGACAAGACAGTTTTTGAGGAGGGTAAATTTTAAGTGCTGCCAGATTGAAATTGCAAGACCCCCACTCAGATGCTCACAGCATGTAACATTGAAAGGAAAGTTCAAAAGATAAAGGCATACTGCTTGAATTTCGAAAAAGGTATTGGTGGCTTAAAGCACAGGGTCTTAATGTGATCATGCGTCAAAAGCCACCAAGCACCACTTAAGAGAGTCAGAGCACAGCAGGTTTTTTTCTCTTTTACAAAGCAGTTTTGTACCACTGGCACACTTTATTGAAGTACGTTGCAGGAATCCATCCGTTGTCATTGATATTTTCCATGGGAAAGAGTAATAAATGGTTTCAGCTTCAGTAGGGAAACCCTTTATTTGGACATTTATTATAAAACTAACTGAACGGTATTTACCATTGTAAAAGAAGGTCCAGTGTAAGAGGTCCACTCCTTCTTGAAACCAAGGAAGTTTTGTATGCCTTGACATCCAGTGTCTTTATAGCCAAACTGAAAGTCATACCAGTTTCTGTCTAGAGAAGCCGTTGGCTTCAGTAGTTCACTCCTGCTATCTGTACAATTACTCCCTGGTCTTACGTGCAGTTTCTGATGGGATCTGACTGACACCAGTTTCCCAAGGTGGTTTCCCTGCCTTGGTCCATGTAAACCAAGCTGCAGGTCAGTCCAGGGGTCTTATTGTTTTCTGGCTCCTTGTGTATGTTTCTTTGCTGTAGAAGCATTAATGAGCTTCCACTGTATAGCAGGCCCCAGATATAAGCAAAAAAATAATTTAAATCACATAAACAGTAAGTAAACAGACCGTAGCATAAAGCACTATGCAAACATGCTCTTGGTTACAACAGCTGTAAGAGGCTGTTTCAGAAGGAATGGTATTTCCCAATTGCTTTTCATGCCTTGCGAGTTTATGTTGACCTTCTCCTTTCCCTTGCAAAGAAAAGAAAGGGAAGGTGTCTCTCACCTGGAACTCCACAGGTTCACTGAACAAAAGCAGCGCTGATGAACGGCGAGCTGGCCAACTCTTTAAGTGCAGACAGATGAACAACAGGTGCTATTATTTGCCAAATGAATGTAGAATTTGACCCACCCCATCGCATTTTCTTCCCAGTTGCTGTTTGCCAGCACAGCACACGGAGGCCTGAATCAGCTTTCCTGGTTTCAAGAGCCCACGCTCCATCAGATGAACGTGGTGGGTCTGCTCGATCTAAGGCAAGTATTAGGGAGCTGGTGGTCACACGTACTTGCCACCAGCACTTTCTGATTTAACAGCATTGTATTTACTATAAATGCAGTCCTTCAAATCATCCTTTATTATATTACTTGGATTGAGTCTCTTAAATTCAGCTGTTAGCCTCCCCCCCCGGTGCAAAACCAGTACTTCACAATCATGATTTTAAAAGTTTGAAAGCACAACCTAGCTGCTTTCCTGCTTCAATTGGGCAGGCTTGAAGGACTTTAATCTGAAGTCCTGAACGCATACGATATATATCTCCATTGTATATGTGTATATATGTACACATTTATATCAAAGCACATACGTATGTGAATGTATCCTCATAAATATATATGAATGAATATTTGTGTGTGTCAGTGCATAATTCTGTGATCCTAACCCTAAGACACAAAGGTGAATACTGAACAAGCAAACACTGTTTTCTTTGCCACGGGGTTGGTCTTTCATCCTCCTCACAAACAGGGCAGCAGCTCACTCCAGCACACAGGCTGCACTAGCAGCACTCCAGTGACTTGAGGAGCTACGACAGAAAAACCAGGACTTTTTCAAAGATTATTTTAGTTTACAGGGGAAAAGCAGCACTTTGTTGTGTTGGGACGGGGGATAGTTAATGCACAAAGAGAATGGATTATTTATTTTTTAATAAACACAACCATAGCCTGAAAGAAATTTTAGTAGCTGAGCGCTGTTTTTTCAAACTTTGTGAACATTTGCCAGACCGAACACGCCATCGTAGCAGAGATGCTGCAGAGGAGTTTCTCTGTGATCAAGCACAGGGATTTGCAAACCTTTGCAAGGAAGAATTATTATCCCATATTTCCTGTGGGCTCCTGTGCACTTTTCTTTTCAAGCTTCTCATTAAAGATGCAACAAAGCCAATGCAAATGATAGACTACCATTTAAAAACCACTGGTTTTATTGCGATAAAACAATTTCATTTGTTTACATTCACCTCACATCTGGGAGTAAGGAGTCATGGAAAGAGCAGCTTCACAACTAACATAAATGATCCACAAAACATTTTTGTTCAAATACAAAATATACAAAGCATTAAACACTGGATGTTAAAGTGCAATTAGGGGTTGTTTGATAAACTGAGAAGAATTTTTTTTTAATTGAAAGCATCTGGGGAAGGAATTGCAAAACCATAACAAGATCCTGATTTATCTAAGTGTAGTTGGGGCCTTCTTGTTTTATCTGGCCAATGAGCCACTTTCTCCAATTCAGAGAAAGTCTTTGGAGGCTGCAGGAATATTAGAGGTAAAAACATGTGGCCAATAGCGAGTTAGATGAAGCCAAAAAAGTGATCATTTTATCCAAATGAATGGTAAATGATGCAAATCTAGGGCCCTGCACAGGCAACTTTATTTTTTGAAATCAGTCTTCAGTTACTGTCTTCTTTTGGCAGTAGGGGTATTGCAGTAGCTGTGATATGCTAATGCATACAGAAGCCAAGGCTAGAAGGAATAGGCTATAGATTCGAACAAATAACAGGAAGACAGACACAAACTTTCTGGCACAAATCCCCTTTCTCCAGGTCTGAAATAGAAGCAGCAAACTTCAAAGTCAAATTCAAGCTGAAAACATTTCCTCTGAGTTATACACAGGTTATATCTTTCAGACTAGGACATTGTGCCTATGGAGTAGAGAAAAACAGGCATAAGATTGTCTCTGCGGGACAGAAGCAGAAAGGTATTTTTTTGTGGACTACAGATGATGCCTTAGAAGTAGGGAAAATTATAATATGCCATAAAACCGGCATTGCTAACGAATCTGTGTTTTCACTGCCTAACAGAGTCATTGCGCTTATCTTTAGGAGGTATTTTGCATGACATGTTTTTGAACATCTATTGGAGCAAATGATAAAAGAGATGTGCAATAAAAGAGATATATTCTGAACCTGATCACAGTTCATTTCTCCAGAAAAGAACAAAACTGTCTTCACCTCTGCAATATTGCTTCCAGCTAAAGCTTTATAGAGGCAGAGAAGGGACGTGCTTCAGGTAGCTGGACAATTGTGTTACCAGTAAAAAGGTAACACAGCCAGGCATCTATTACCAAATTTAAGTGTTTCCTGATCCTAAAGGTGTTGAAGCAGTCACTTTTCCCACATCGCCGTGCAGCTAAACAACGGGGAACCAAGAAGAGAACTTGGGAATCAGTTTCAGACCCCGCATCTAAGTTACCAGCCAGTGCTGCCTCCTTATGTGCCTGTAAGAGGTTAATTTCACTCAATCCAAATACGTTCAAGGAAGACTCCAGTGGCATTTGTTGTAAATAGTCATAGTAAATAGGGATTAGAATTTACTCATCCAGGTTTAAAGAACTTTGCAGGAAGGCATTAGGCAGATTCACGTAATTACTTTACCCCCTTCATTCTCCTGAAATTATAGGTGTCTGCGACCATAAATTAAGAGAGGAGAAAAAGAGTTAGTTAAATTTATTAAGTGGATAACTTCTTTCTCATAATGATAAATGCAAATTATTATTTAACTGACACTCAGCTGAGGACAATATACTCACGACAGGTGTCATGGAAGCATACCAAAAAAATTAGCATAAACTCAAGGCATTTGCTTTAGTGTCCAGGGAAAGATGATTGAATACCTGCAAAGCTGACACTGAGAGCAATAAATTTATCTGAGAGATTTGGAACTTTTTGATCAAATGAAGATTCAAAGCCCCCCCAACTCCGCTGTATTTATGGAATTACTACAAGAAAGGATTTACTGCTTTGGAGGTGCAGATCAATAGCAGTTTGTGAAAAGCCCAAGTTAGAAACATCTTGAAGTAAGACAAGCGTTCAATATAGAGTTCATCGCTATAGACTTTAAATTGTCCAGGATAAAAAGAGGGACTGACGTTTGACCTTCACCAATTCCTGTGTGAGAAGACAAAAAAGAGGCATATTTACAGGAGAGAAAAAGACAAAAAAAAGCCCTAGAATTGAAGTGGGAGATTACGCTCACCAATTAAAGGCAATTGATGATCATTTCTGAGCAGGCCTTGGCAAGGCAACACAAGGCCTGAAGCTCCTTTATAAGTAGTTTGTTAACGTTCAACTGCATTAGCCTTTCTCCAGACTCCATGATTCTTCTTCGGATAGTAAATACATGTTGCATGTGTCAGGTACTAGCTAAATTCTTAATGCATGTGTATGTGTAGATTTTGAATGAAAATATCTATTTAGGACTTCACCTGGTAAAGGAAAAGGGCTGTTGACCTTTGTTCTTACGGAATGAGACCTCGGCCTGACTTGTCCTCCCTCACAAGAGCTTTATGCATTCACTTCAGCGAGGCCAGGATTTTACATACAGCCTTTGGTGAAAATTATGCAAGCTTAAGTGGGCATCACCCACTGGTACCTCAGCCTTAAGAGCTGGCTTTCGTTAGTCAGGAGTCTCCATGTCCGAAAGCAAATTAGGAAACTAAAATACAATCTCTGGGATGTGACGATTCAGCCTCTGCTGAACCAGGGTGAATGGACTAGGAGCTTGTCACAGGAGTGAGGTTCAAGGACAGTGTGATGTCCACCCAATGCCCATCCAGTGGGCATCACGCCCGTCATGTTTAGGGAACGTCTGGGAGCGATTCCTTAGCATTTTTCAAATCCCATCTGTCTCCACCAAGGAGCAGGTTCATTACTGAGCACAGAGCAACATTCTGCAGTCACAGTTCACCAGTATTTCCTCCTTCATTCTCTTTTTGTGGGCAGAAAAGAGTAACTCTCATAAATAGAGCAATTTAGCACTTTGGGAAAATTTTTTATAAGATGCTTGATCCACTGAGTTTTCATTCTTATAAAAAATCAAAGTACAGGATGAAAAAAATACCACATCAAGTAGTAGGAAATGAGTTATCTAAGGCAAAACCTGAGCACATTAATATAGCCATTTGTCTAAAGTTATAATGACTGAGGTTTTTCTCATTTTGCCATTTTCTTCACTACAGCACAGAAACAAATCTCTAACATAGTCTAAAACTGTCCTCCAATACAGAATACTCAGTCTCAGAAAGTAAACTCTTCCGCTCTTAGATATGTATTTGAGAGTTGTTTTCACACTCCTTTAGAGCAGTCATAAACCAGCTACATGAATAGAAAGTCACCTATCTCCTTTTACCTACAATAAACTTGCCTCTAAAATAGCCATTAAATCATGAGAGATGGAAAACTGACACGGAACGAGACAAGAAGATTAAAAACACAGTCACGGGGGGTACAAAATTCCCTGAATAAAATCTCAGTTTCGGGGGATTTGTTGGTAAGGCCACTGTTAGTGGGATGCCCCTCTGCTATGGAGAGGGTCACAGCTTTTCCCAGAGGGGTGTGAGAGCAGGCTTGGAGAGAAAGAAGAAATAAGGGGAAGGAGAATGTAGCGGAAGGTATGAGCAGACAGAGGAGATAAAAGAAAAACAGTGCCAACTTCTTGCACAAAATTGTTCTAATAACACCGAAGTATATTGTTTCCTTTTACTAACACTTTTTTTTTTCTCCTTCTTGAAAATATCACAGATGAGATATTTCCAGGTAGTCAAAAGTGCAAAGGTTAATGAAGCGCCTCATTAGTCCTTCATAATTGTGGCATGCCCTTGCGACCTTTGGATCTGTAGTATATCAACAATGTTCGGGTTATAATTCAGAGAAGCCTAAAATAAGATCAAAATCCTGTAAATAAAACTCCAGCATGCTTCAGAATACTAGGGGCAGAGCGCCATGCAGTTAACTGCTGGAAGGGCTGTTGGCTTTTAGGAACATGGTGTGTGAGCTGTTGGGCTGTAGGGCAAGTGGTGTGTCTCTTCCCCTTCTGCTCTATTCACCACTGTGCTTGTGGTGGGGACATTCAAACCCACCTGGACACGTTCCTGTGCAGCCTGCTCTGAGGTGGACCTGGTCTGGCGGGGGGTTGGACTAGATGATCTCCAGAGGTCCCTTCCAACCCCACGTCATTCTGTGTGATTCTGTGATTCCATTGTCAGCTTGGGTGAGCACTTGGGTGGAAAGCACCATGAAGCAGAGAGGGGGAGGACAAAGGACAGAACGGTCCCTGAGTGGGCTGTCACACAAGGTTCTGAACCAGCATCAGGTTCAGACTCAGTTCAGAAAAAAACTGGGAGTACCTGCCCACNCTGGGAGTACCTGCCCACTAGAAAGAGACAGAGGGCACGAGGTGGCTTTTGGGGTGGGGAAGGCACTCAGTCAGCGAGCTGGAGGCAGAATTCGCTGAGAAGGCATCACACCCTGTGTTTTCCCCTTCTTAAGAAGGGCCAGACTGCAGAGGTTCTTTGGGCGCACGGCCGGCAGAGCCCCTGGCTCCTGCCCCATCTTGTGACAGCTAACGGGAAGATCTACAGGCCCACCAGGTGCTCTGGGGAGGGATAACTCTAGCCAGTGGGGTTTGACCTGTTGATGGCCACCGTTAAGCTGTCGAAGCGATTCTGTCCGATTTTCCTCTTTTTTTTTTTTTTTTTCTTTTCACCTTTCATCTATCTCTCTACTGGAACAAGACAGTTCATCCAGACCACTTCAGATGTCTGATAGGTGATACTGATCCTGCTGTCCTCCTTGAAAGATTAATCCAATCTACAGTCTTATCGTTCTGCCTGCAAGCTTACCTATGTTTTCACTCTGAAGGGTGTAAAATTGGCTGGCTATCTCTGGCTGATAGAGCGATACAGGCAAATAATAGCAAATCACTCCTCTTTATTTGTATCACGCTGCTGGGCTAAATATTATGACATCCATTGTTAGGTGCCATCCAAGCAGTGTGAGAAATAGCACCTCTCCCTGCGGTTCATCAAAAAATGTGTGATCAAGGAAGGAGGATTTCATAGAGAAAGGTTGAAGCATGAAGAACCTCAGGGATTGTTTACAAACACGGTGCGGCACTGAGGAGAGATACTCAAGCCTTGAAGATACCTTGCTTCTAACTTGGGGGTTGAGTAGCCTAAATGGAGAGCTGTGTGAGTAGCAGCCCTCTTCCTGGTTACCTAACGAGCTTGGGAAGCAATATCTCTCGTAGGCATAGCTAAAGGCAGTTTCAAAAGGTCATAAAGGAATTTGGTTATCATACCTGGGACTTGAACCTAAGTCTTAGGCCTCTCAGCTTTGCACAGACCACCGGTCATCTTCTGCAGCTCTTCCCTCCCTCACGAAGCTTACATTTAGAAGGCAGTGAAGAATAACAATTTATATCTAGCAGATCCCAGACCCTCCCTCAGAGACACCTCTGATGCAAGAGGGTTCTGGGTCCGTGCCCAGGTGAAGACAGAGGGGTCTGCAGCCGAGTGTGACTAACAAAATGTAAACTACGTCTCCTGGTATCATGCAAGGGACTCACACAACGTAATGTGAATGTGAAGACGTGATTCACATACAAAAAACATCAGAAAGAAAAACTTGGTCGTAGGCTAAAAATAAAACTGCATGAACTAATGTTCAAAATTTATAGGACTCCAGATAATAAGGTGACAGCTCTTATTATTAAATGCAGCTGTAGCTGCAGAAGAGAAAAAAATAAGACCTCCTGGCTAGATATGAAATTACTTACCAGTATATATACCTGTAATGTTTCATTTATTTTGATAGTAAAGTCTTTGGAATGGAGACTGCTGTTTATTACTCACACGTGTAAG
>JAHREE010000313.1:310264-331414 GCA_033628505.1 Tringa tobata | reverse complement strand
TCATCAAAATATTGTCAATGACTATTTTTGTCTTTTTAATAGGGAAATGCATTGTGTGCTTTCTCACACAGTCTCCAGGACATCTCAGGGATCACTGCTCATGTCAACTTCCTGCACCATGCAGGGATTTATTTTAACTCAGTTTCTGCTTCCATGTAACGCCCTGTTTCTCATGTATCTGCTTATCCCTTTTCATTCGGGAATCCCTATTGATGCTTTTTTCTCCTGCTATATATGTTTATTTGGTGTGGGTGCCCAGGCAGGGCTCTCTGTGGAGAGGGGAGGCTGGGCTGCCCTGAGCTGGACACGACAGACTCCAATGGCCTCACCACCAGACACAGCCGAGCCTGGGAGAGGGGATGGAGGAGGAAGAGTGCTGTTTCCATGCCTTTCTCTTTCTCAATACCCAGATCTATTTTAAAAGGCAATAAAATTAATTTCCCAACTAAAGGCTCCTTGTTCATCGCCGTAATTGGTACACGATGCCCCTGCCTTTATCTCAACCCATGAGCCTGTTTTTTCTCCCCCAATTCCACTGAGGAGGGTGAGTGAGCAAGCAGCTGGGTGGGCATTTGGTCCTCAGCCTTAACCACCTCAAAACAGTCCCTTCACCCTCCCCTTTTTTTTCTCAGCCCTCCATAGGATGTGGGCTTGGCAGCCTATGCTCTATATTTAGCATCTAGCTCTAAGGAGATACCTAGGACCCCACCACAGACTTGCTACGTGCTGTAAAAGATCACTGCCCATAAAACCCTGCCCATTCCCCTTTGAAGACAGTTTCTTACCCTGCAGATACACGTATGTCTTTGCTCTGCAAGGAAAAAAAAGTCTCTCTGACACATACACACAGAATTGCTTTCATTGGTATGTAGAGAGATGGATGTGTAAAAAGGCTGGTCATTGCTATTTCTTCTTAAGAAAGGCAGTTGCCTCTGGTTTTTAGATCAGTTAAAAGCAAGCAAGCAAACAAACAAAAAAAGAGATTTGTTTGTGTTCAGCAGTAAAGTTTGGAAGCAACTTTGTAAGCTTATTAAGAGTTGGTGTGGCTGAAGGGAGCAGGTTAGGACAGTCTGAGAAAATGTGAACAGCATCCTTTCGAAATTTTGCACAAATGTTACAAAACTGGAGGCATCGGTCTGTTTATTCCTGAAGGGAGAAAAGATATAATTCACACCTCCATCCCAACTGAGCACTTCGCTCTCTCTACACAATTTCATTCCATTACTTTTCACTGTATATACAGGAAAATTCAGGAAAAAAAGAGAAGAACTAATTACAATAAACTGAACTATTTGAGCAAGAACCAAGAAATAAACAACCAAAGGGGTACCTGAACTGTCTCTTAAAGAAGAACTATTCATAATGCAACTGTTCTCACAGGTTCTTCGATCTAGCATATGTCCTTTGAACAAACCACCAAAACCAAACAAAAAACAAGAAAAAAAATTTTCTTACCACATATCCAAGCAAGAATATCACAGGTTTTTTCCCCGTTTCATGGTAAATACATATGTAATGACTTTTAATGTTTGTCTATTAAAACATGTAGCTTATGTGATTTTAATGAAGATCGGGAAATTATTCCCATCGCCCTCCTACCCCAACAAATTTCAGGCACTGCATAATTATACATTTAAACATAATCATTAGACTAACTTCCTTCATTGTTCACAGCCTGTGCATAATTTTAAACAAATCTGAAAAAAAAATAAATTTCAATAGGACTGGGCTTTTAAGTGTACTTTTTCCAACTCTGGCTTTTTAAGAATGATCTGTTGGACATGTATATTAATTGTTTAGCATCATTGAGATTACCCGTGCAGTCCAGAAATCATATTGCTTCTCAATAATTTTAATTTGTGAGGGTTTTTTGTGGTTTTTTTTCTTTTTTTTTTTTAATGAAAGTCTTAAAGACTTCAAAGAGCAAAGGATATGCAGATTTCTTTCCTTCTGACTTATTTGAAAGAATACAAGGCAAGCATTCTTTTCCAAGGGGCATCGGAGAACTTCAGCATGATGATTGTTGTGTTCCCAGTTAAAGAGAGCTCATTAATTCATGGCTTAGAGACTAGATAATTGGGGAGTGTAAATGACTGAACTTTACAGATTTAAGTCTGCTCTGTATGGAAATTCAACTTCTGCACTCCTTGCAGTTTTTCTCCCCAGAATAAAGTAGATTCATTATTAATCTGAAGGAGCTCCTGGGGCAGTTTCTTTACCAGTTTTGGTATCTTGATCAAAAATTTAGATAAAATGTACCAAGGGACATTACGACCAAAACAGTGTTCTCAGGGCTATTTGTATCCTATCAAAGAATTATAATTTAAAAATGTATTTCAGCAAAGAAAGTTGCTCTTTTCAAGAGAGTCACTTGAACTACTAGTTCCATTGAGATTAAATTGCACTTTATCATGAATAAATGCTGTCTTATATCAGGCTCACAGGCAATGATCTCAACTTCAGACCAATTACCCATGCGAGCAACCTTGCACCAGTCTGAGTAATTGGGTCAAAATCTGGCTTCACATTTGTGAGCACTCACGGATTATGAATTTCAAGGACACGTAAGGAGTTAAAACCTAATCCAGGGAAAGCATTCAGGCACGTGAGCACTCTGTTCAACTGCATCTCCTTTGCCAAATTAGGGTCAAACCTTTGATGTGGCTGAAAAGCACTAAATATCCTTTTTTTGCAGGTTCTGACATTAAGTATATAGGCCTTCCTAAAGACGTGTCTGAAATGCCAACTACTCTGGGAGACGATTATGTTGTCTTTCCTAGCAGCGCGCTGTGGAAGGTTGTGTGGTGGGACTAAGGGAAGAGCTAGCCTTGTGTTGCACATAGTCTCAGCAGGTAGTGAGTTAATCAGGTACTTATCCAGGTACTACACCTCCCTACCTTTTTTTTTATTTTAAATTATGAAAAATATTATTTCCCTCAGTAATAATGCACAGGTAGGACCTATTTAGTACAAATCACTGATTTCAGAAGATCCTCAAGCTAGCGCTCCATGCAATAACACTAGAAATGAGATATGAAGCAAGTAATCTCTATGCCTGCATTTTCTTATCAGTAGGTTACATTAGTCCTAGAAGGCGATTAATAGTGTTTGAAAAAAAAAAAACAACAACAATCATTGAATCTATCCATAAATATTCCCATCAGAGTTCTTATTTATGTTCATCCCCTTCTATTCCAGCAGTAAAAAGGCATCTTACAGTAAGCAGTTCCTGGTCACTAGCTTGCTTTCTGTTAAGTAGTTTGTAGTTAGCAAACTATCTCATAAGGCAACTAACACAATATAGAAGCCTGTGGGTCACAATAAATTCCAGCAGTTAATCTGGCCCTAGGAAAGCATCGTCTCATGGCAGAGGAGGGCATTACTTCCAGGTCCCGTCACACACCACGTCAAGAATTTTGGAGTTACAAAGCCCCCCAAAAGTCTTGAATTTTTTAAAAAAATTAAAATTTGAAAAATTTGAATTAAAAAAACCCTTGAATTTAAAAAATTCAAATAACCTACAAGAATATGATGCACAAGTGAAAGATTCCTCTAGATAACAGAATGCAAAAGAAAGGAGACTGAAGAGAAAGCCCACGTCAGCAGGGAGAATTTGCAGAAAAGCTGACTGCACGCAATTTCCTAAACACAATAAAAGAAATGGAGTCATTCAGAGAGATTTCAACATATATCAAAACAGCACTTTTAATTAGCCTACAGTCACACCTACTCTGACAATCTGGATTCATTAGGACCTCATCACGACTCGCTTCTGGTTTAGGGCAGATTTCAGTGGAATACGACACGTATTACACTGAATTACGTATATACATATAATATATGTATCACACGTATATTACATATACGTAACCCACGTATATGGGTTACGTGTGACATCAGCTGCACAAAAATGCAGGGCTTACTAAAGAAACTGCGTGAGAAGACTTATAGATATGAAAAAAAAAAGTAGGCAAGCACTAATACCCATTCAAGACTCCCTTATTTTGAACAAAGTAAATTTCTTGATCCTCAAAGCAGTCCTGGATTTTTATTTAGTATCCTCAAAATGTTGGTGTTAAGATAGAGCAAAATAGCTCATGTGGCTGCAGAAATGTGTTCAGTATATGTCCTGAATGCTGAGACTTTTAAATTATTAATTCTTCTCCACAACAGAAAGCTCATGTATTTATTTCTAAGAAAATCCAGGTTCTCAGCAAGCTGATCTTCTAATAATGATATTGCATGCCATGACACTCACAGTTTATATGTGAGAGGTGGCAACTCTGCAAACTGTAGAACTGCATGGAGCTGTGCTTAAGCATGTACATACTAATTGAACATCTGGGCTGTAGTTTTCTCCTGTTGCCACAGCTTTTAAGCATCATGCTGTAGAGGAAAGGTCATAGTTCTACACATTCACGCTTTCATTAGAATTCAGATATGCTGTAGGTTGCACTTGATTTGCTTGAAAAACACCAGAAGTATCACATTTCTGGTCTTCTTGTCAAGAATTCTGTGCTCATGTCAAAAGCAGATCTTTTTAAGGTTACCATTTAGAGGAGGAACATCAACAGCAGTCAGAGGAATGTACAATACCCTTATGTTCTTCATTTTGTTATTTTCCTTAGGAAGAAAAATGAATTCTGTCTTACTTCTCAGCATGATAATTTTATTTCACAAGAGCTTATTGTTGTGTCTGTGTAAAATTGTATGAGTTTATATCAAACAATAAAATAGATGTGAACATTTCAAGATCAAAAGGTTAAGCTCTCCCTTACTGTGGATTTGTCATCGCTGTTTTTATGTCTCTTGTCAAAGACTCCTGAACTGATAGCTGTCAGAAGCCCTTAAATTCCCTGCATTTCTATACTGACACCATATTTCCCAAGTGAAAAGCTTATATCCAGTTGTGACACAAACTCTAAGGAGAAAAAAATATTTTACCGTTTACACTAAATATGATTATTACGAGTCACAATGTAGAACACATCTATCCCGCTGCCTCCCGGATGGCATGGCTTTCTGTCCCACACGATGCTGCGCCTCTCATCCCAAAGATCTGACCTTTTAAAAAGCGAGTCCCTTGTCATCATTTTCTGTAGAAGAAGATGGGTTTCTATAAGGCAGCTTAAGGCCTTTCTGAACCTTCACTGCCAAGTGTAACTTAAAAAAATAAATTATTTCTTACACGTCTCCTCAAGGAGTTTATGCTTCCCCTGGGCTTCCAATGACTCTGTCATTTAAAATGAAAAATGAGGTGAGGCCCAGCACAGCGTTTTTGCAGAGAAAAAAAGCAAGTTCCAGTCTTTCAGTGCTACTGCTTGTGACAAGAATGGCACGAGGATACCAAGGAGTGAATTTTTAAAGAACTGGATCTTGAAACAAATCAACAAGCTCAGAACAAGTTTCTGCAGCCAGATCCCTTATCGGTTGTGCTCACCCTTAACAGTAAATGTTTTCTCCGGGAACGTTCAATGGAAATCATCAAAATCGGCAGATAGAGAGGAGAAGGAAGAGTGGCAAGCCCAATGGCAGGAGTTCTAAACCACCTGCACCTCTTGGGGCTGGAGAAGAAGGTTGAGGAATAAAATCTGAGGAGATTAAGCCTAATTCCTAGAGCTTCTGGTGAAATTGTGTGGGTCTCTGAATTTCCAGGCTGCAGCTGCAGAGCTGCTAGGGGTCCAGAGTTTGCAGACAAATGATCAATGCTGGTCACTGGGCACATCAGCATCAAGTCTGGGACTTCTCACTGAAAAGGCTGTTTGGATGTTTTCTGGTAGACAGACCAAAACAGGCGTCCTCGTGAAGAATAACTGCATCATCTTAGCTAAGATATTCCCTCATACAAGGTAAAGGTTGTAGGTTGATAGAGTTGGGCAAAGACCCAACAAACAGGGTCTCATGTGTTTATTGCAGCCTCAGCTCAATCATTACAACTACATGGATATACACACAAAACCTCATGCATTCACTGTATTTTCCAAGACCTCCAATATCAGTTCCAAGCTCTCGATGGGACACAAAGATACCATTTGTTGTTTCCTAGCAGATAATTAAAACCTGCTGAAGAGGAAAAGAAACCCTAAGAAATCAGAATTAAAAACTCCTGACACAGACTTTACTTGGGTGTGAATAAGGTTTAAGATTTAAATGAAACATATTTCATGCCCTGGGAGATCATTCTGGAGATGAAGCCCTCCGAACCTGTGTTGTTGAAACAGAAGCTTGTTTTGCTTCCAGGAATTATGAATTGCTTTATCTGTTTGAGTCTAATTGAGCCAAATGGTAGAGTTATAACCCCCAAGTGAAATTATTATACAAAGTTGAATTTAGCCACAAATTTGTTCTTTTTATGACACTCGAACAATGACATTAGTAGTTGGCAGCAGCTAGTAAAAAAAAAGCCAACCAAATGCAAAAAACTAATCACTATTAAGATACTAACATATTTTGTAAAATAAAGCTATTTTAAAATTAAAACAAAGGTTAAAATATTTTGCTACTGCACTCCTTTGTATAAACATAAAATTATAGTGGATTTAAGTACATGAAACCTAGGCATTGGTACAGAAAATTTGTATTAACTATAAAGGCAAATACAAACCTCAGCGCTAAGGTTTACACTAATTTTTTTATTTCCTTTTTTTTTAAATAATATTTTTTCAGTAGGCTTTTGGTTTTTGCTCACTGTATTAGTGCTGAAAGTAGGCAGAAGAATATAACACATATTTCCACATAAAGAATAATCAAATTTAAGGGCTATGGTCCCAATTTAAGAACCTAAAATCAGGAAATACAAATGTACACACTGCCTCTGTGATCCTATTAGGATAGCCACTAGGATCCACACACACGTTCCCCCTAGCCTGGCACCTCCGTTGGCTTACCTCAACATCCTGCACTTTGGGGAAGCAAGAAGCGAGCCTGGTAGCATGTTTCACATTTCTGGCTCTAGCTCTGTTATAATTTCAGGATTTCTTCTCTGAGCTAGACATCAGATGAGAAGGTGCTGCCTCAGTCCCTGAATCCAACTCCACACAATTTATGTGAGGACCGTGTCATTTAATCCCCTGCGGTATGTTATCAAACCCACATTTTATAGGGAGTTAGATTTCTTTCTTATGCTCTGCTCCTGATTTGTGAGAAGGAACGTAAACCAGGGGAAACGTAACAGGGTATGGCAGCGACAACGTCATGCAGTCAGAGGACACTGGGTGACACATGGCAGACTGTATGGGTATGAAGGACAAAAGTAAGAGAGGAGAATGATAGAGCAGTCACACGTCATCCTCCTGAACTACTTAATGCGCTCTTCCTTTTGTTTGATGGTTGCTCGGTGTCTTAGGAACATACATTTCTAATTTAACTAAGGCAAAAGAGTTTGCCCAGAGAGGTGGTAGATGCCCCAGCCTTGGAAACATTCAGGGTCGGGTTGGACGGGGCTCCGAGCAACCTGATCTAGTTGAAGATGTCCCTGGTTATTGCAGGGGGTTGGACTAGACAACCTTTAAACATCCCTTCCAACCCAAATCATTCTATGATTCTATGGAAAGAAGGCAACTGAATATATGTTTGGATTTGAAGAACTTGTACATTTTTCACAAACACACAAGGAAACAGTTAATCATTATTTAGATTACATTGAGGCCAGGCAGCAACACTTAAAATATTAAAGGATATAATCTTAAGTGGAATGGAACAAAGGCTTTTCACAAGAGGGCTGTAGCATTGCTTAGAATTCTATCGGTATGTTTGTCTAACAAAATCTCTAGTGACAGACCTCACAGAATTTTATCAAAGTATGTGCTAGAGCTGCTTAAATCTTTTCATGGCTCCCCTTACTAGATTTGTAAGGACTTCCAAAGAAAAGATAATACGGTGGAGAACACCTTTCATATAAATAATAAGCGTGAATCTTAAAAAAAAAAATATAAAAAATTAAAACTCTTTTAGTAGAATTTTCTTCAAAAATGGCCTCTCCACTTCATCCATTTGTACACAAACATCTGTACATAAGACTTATATCAAATTTTTAGTTCAATATGTAAACATCAAAATAGTTTGGTTTACTGTTTCCAGAACTGTTCCCCCATTTCATCTGGAGACAAACCAGAATGCAGCCTTATTTTATAAAGCTATAAACTTTATAGTGGTGATAATTTTTCCCAAGACAACTCCAAATAATCATCTAGATTAGCCAAGCTAAAATTTTACGATAACCTCCTGAAATAAACCTGACTATCAAACAGCAGTAGCTTGAATTTATAAGTGCTCTTTGTTCCATTTATTTCACAGTATCAATTGACTGAGAAGAGGCATTCCTGGATTTCTAGCCCCAGCTATTTCGGGCCACTCCACCTGTTTCACGAATATCACATAGTTTTTAAAGACCCACATGCCTCCTCATCGCATGAGGCTTTTAGCAAAGATATTTGTCTGAAATCTTTTTGGCTATTCAAGGTCAGATTTTAAGACTAAATATGACATCATTTAAAAATAAAATTATTATTTAAAAATTAAATCCCATTAGAGATTATAGGGAGTCTCTTTCCTTAATAACGCACACTTGAAAATGGGACACGTGTTGCCAAGAACTAGCCAAAAGCAGCAATGAAACTTGGAGAAAACACATTTTGCATTAGCCTTGGCGATCCCAGGTGACAAAGAAGTATAAATAAGATAAGATTGGTTGAAGTTGAGTTCCATTGAGTTGAATGGAAAGTTGACTAAAAGCTCAAAAATGCTGTATGGAAGAATCAAGACAGCAGAAGATTTTGCTTGGCTAAAGGCACTAGAAGAAAAAAAAACTGATAAAATCAACCTTTTCTTTGTAAAAAAGCCAAGGAACAAGCATATATCAGGTGGAAAAAAAGAAAGCCCAGCTAAGGTATGCTTAGATTGGCCCTAATGAGCCATTAAAGAAGTTGACAGAAGAATAATATATGCAAATAAATAACGCTGACAGTCCCTAATATGGCAGGAACACACACACAAACTTGGATTCGAAGGAAAGAACAACCTTACAAAAGTAGCAGAAATGCACAGGAAAGACAATATTGTAGGGACGTAGTCCATACAGCAAAAAAAGAGATGGAGGTCTTTTGCAGTCTGATAAAATATAAATGCACATTCTTGTAAGGCGAGAAGGAAACAGCACCTCTGGTGTGAGATTAGAAATCCACCTGCCGTTGATTCAAGGAAAGAAATTCCTAGCTGGCCCCACATTGTGAAGGAAGCTAAACTATCCCCTGCCTGTCAGCTCTCACATTCAGAATATTTTCTTCCTACTGTCCGGGACAGAACGGCAGAGCTCAAAATATGCTGCCAGTGATGTAGTGCTGGCTCAGCGTGTCCTCCAAGGACCATGTCTGTTAGCTGATGTGAGGGAAGTCTTGTTCTGTTGCTGCAAAAAGCAATAGACTAGAGATGTTCTCAACAGGCTGAAACTACCTCCTGTATTTATCGGGGTAGGAGACGGATAAAAGGCTGATAATGTGTAAAACAAACATTCAGCATACCATCACATGATCATTAAAGTGAGAAGAAAAATAGAAAAAAAAAAATAATCAAAATGACTCTAAAAACCTCAGCTTTATCTTCCCTTCCCTATGCAGTGGGCAGCTAATTCATGCCATCTTGTCTGTACAACCATCTCACTCTTCTCCTTATCTTCAGATCCCAGTGTCTCACCCTAGACAGCTCTCTGCCCTAGTTCCCCTTAATCACATCTTCTCCACCACCTTCTTGTAGGTTGAGCTCACACCTCCTCTGTAGCTCAGTTGAACCTCTCCCTCCTCAGGGCTTAAGGGGTAGAAAGCAGGGGAGAAGTGACATCACAGCCCACAGTTCCCAAAGCAGCTTCCACCCCACTTCAGGCACAATTTTTAGGGAAAATCCAGTTCAGTCACTTGAGCTCACACCTGGGCCAGTCTTAGTCACACAAGAGCGAGTAGCTTGGGGCAGTACGATCATAAGGGCAAATACTGTCAAGTGGGCCAGGGTGTAATGAGGGCAGATCATCTATGGAGAAATCTGTTGCCCTGTTGAAAAAGTTTGTTGACCATGCTCAGAAGGCCTCTTTCAAGAGGCTTTTTACATGGCTAAAAGTAGGTTGTTTCTCATGGAAACAAAGAGAACATTAGCAGGTAACAACTCATCACCTCAAGCATTGGCACTAAAACAGGGGGGTTGGAGGGTTGAGAGAACAAGAAAACGCTACTGGTGGTTCTTAAAAAATATTTTCAGATTTATTCTTTCCAGTGAGTTAAAGAAGGCATTTCCCCCCAGTCTTCATCACATAAATAGCTGCATCGCGTTTGTCTGAAGCTTTCGCAAAGAATTGCTGGATACAAGCAGCCAGAGGCACAGGCACAGCGTGGAAAACTCTAACCCAAGGAGTTTGCAGTTGATAAAACTCTCAAACACTAAGAGGAAGGTTATGGGAGACAAATCAGGCTGCTCTAACTCTTAGCCAAGCCCAGGCTGTGCCACTCACAGCCCCACCGATTACGCAGAGGACACCCACGACATGCTCCCGCTCAGGGTCTGACTGATGCTCTCCTGTTCTGTTATTCACCCAAACAGAATTAAGATTCAGTCAGGCTGAAAGGAGCCTTTTACTCCGTGTACGAGGGAAATGACAATGACTGTGCAATTCATAAAAACCTTCTAGCGTGTACATACATACGCATGCCTTCACTGATAAATCCAAACAGGAGGTAAACATAGCAGAGGCATTAAGCTGTCTTTTGCAGTAGGGAGAGAAATCTGCGTGACAAGTTTATTGAAAGATTTTACAGAAATCCAGGATGCTGTTCAACGTACACAGTAAGTTCTTATTAAAGGCCGCATTTCACCATAAACAGCAATTTTTGGATGACAATGTTGTGCATTTGTCATCAAACATTATTGTTGTTTGCAAACACCAAGAGGGATCCATCTGCTGTTATTTTTTACAATGATATAAATAAGAATATTTAAGTAGATACACATTTTATATAAAAATGTATCAGTTTGAAGAATGTAAGCCAGAGAATAACGGTAAAGGTGAAATAAAAATTTAAGCCAAAAAATACAGCATTTTTAAGTGACATTTAGGGCCAACAGAAAATTGTTTTCTGAATAAAGTCAATTCCAGTAACAAATTTAACATACTTGTCACTTCCTAATAAAGACAGTGAAAATGTTCCATGGAAATTGCTTTGAAGCAAAATAGGAAAGCACCTGTTTTCTTGCCAAGGAACAAAGCATGCAAACCCATAGCATTTTGATTTGAATAAGTTGCCATTGTGCTACAAAAGAAGGTGGCCAAGAAGGCCAATGGCATCCTGGCTTGTATCAGAAATAGTGTGACCAGCAGAAGTAGGGAGGTGATTGTCCCCCTGTGCTCAGCACTGGTGAGGCCACACCTGGAGTATTGTGTCCAGTTTTGGGCACCTCAATACAGGAGAGATCTGGAGGTGCTGGAGCAAGTGCAGAGGAGGGCAACGAAACTGGTGAAGGGGCTGGAGAATAAATCATATGAAGAGAGGCTGAAGGAGCTGGGACTGTTTAGTATGAGGAAGAGGAGGCTGAGGGGAGACCTCATCACTCTCTACAACTACTTGAAAGGACACTGTAGAGAGGTTGGTGCTGGTCTCTTCTCACAAGCAATTAGCGATAGAACGAGAGGGAATGGACCCAAACTGCATCAGGGTAGGTTTAGACTGGACATTAGGAAGAAATTATTTACAGAAAGAGTAGTCAGGCATTGGAATAGGCTGCCCAGGGAGGTGGTTGAGTCACCATCCTTGGATGAGTTTAAGAGTCGCTTAGATGTGGTGTTGGGGGATATGGTGTAGGGAAGAACTTTGTACAATAGGGTAGATGGTTGGACTCGATCCCAAAGGTCTTTTCCAACCTGAACGATTCTATGATTCTATTTCAGCCCCCAACCTCTTCTGTAGAAAGAATCCTCTGGCCACGAGACAGTGGAAAGAGGGGAGAGGATGACAGATCATGGGAAATACCTGGGGTAGCTGGCTCCCAATGGAAGAGGATGCACAAATTTCAAGGGGCAACTCCTCCAGAGTATTCTTGCAATATTTCAAGATCAGCATTATTTTCTTTCTTTGCTGAAGTTGTTGTTTTCTGTAAGAAATCCTCTTCAGAATTTCCCACTCTGACCCTTTGAGGGAAAAAAAGAGACATTTTCTGGCCTGCTCTTTAGCTTGCTCTCTAATCATAAGGCTTGACACTAAAGGCAGCTGAGGACCTCCAAAGCCACACTGAGATCTCTTTCCTGCAATCACTGGAAATCAGTATTGTTCATAGATTTTTCTTGCAAAGATCAGTCAATAGATCATTAGCATGTACATGTTGGTAATAAAACTTTCAGCTGACATGAAGAAATAAGTTTCTCATACAGGGCTGCACAAAACTAATATATGTATTAGTCTGCTGCTGAGGATTATTGAGTACTAAACACGTAATGGGCTTCACAAAATAGCTACTTAGCTGTTGTCTGGGTGGTGAGTCAGCGTTTCAAGTGATATCCTGAACAGGATGTTCCTGTTGGAAACAGGAGATCTTTCCATAGCTTCTATTTTTCGAGAAAGCTACGGCACAAATTTTTCAGTTTTACCCCATATTCACACCCATGAACAGAATATAAAATTATAATTAAGACCAATCACAGTATACATGTACAAAACATGTACAAAACTCCCCAAAGCATAACTACACTAAGGCAAAAGTGAAAAGGGGGGATACTTTCAAGTCAATGAGGCTGTAGCCTGTGATTATGGGCTTTGGGGTCTGCATTACAGCAGCAGTTCATAATCTAAACGTGAGAGGGATTACAAATTCACTTGCTACGGCAGCGTGCGTTTGCCAGTTAACTGCATCTAGCTGTTCCAGAACAAAACATACTGCCACAATATTCAAAAGATATCTTGATTTAGCTTAAGGCCATGTTTCTTACTTCAGAGGAGACTGCAAAAACTGTAGTTTTCAATACAATTAATAAAATATCAGCTTCCACACACAAAAAAAGTATGATCCCCAGTTGTATATATTATTCTGTTAGGTTCTAAGCCATGTCCATTATCCAGCCTGTGTATTGTATTTTCCTCAGATGACAGTGTTATTTAGACACCTAGGCAAGCTCTAACCTCACTGGAAAAGTAGCCCATCAACTGAGTAAAACACTGTATTATAGTGCAGCAGTATCTGTGAAGCTTCTCCTCTGTTACTCTCTGTTTGCATTGTCAGAAAAGACAGAGTGTGGTTCCCCCCAGATAAAAAGTTACAGCTGGAACTGAGTTTGCTATAAAGGACTCTGCTATTCCCCCACTGATGTTACAGAGTGAGAAATACTACAGAATTAAGGCCCTGAGACAAGTGGCTTCCCTAATAGCAGAAAGATTGCTCTTACCTTCAAAGTCGAAATCTGCCTCTGCCTTTATACAAAATTCCCTTTTCTCCTATTCTATCTTCAGAAGCATCAATAGGCATAGTCTACTTTTTCCTTTTAATTTTAGATGAGAGCCGGAAGGAGTAAGAATTGAACAAGTCAACTTTTCTACATTTCCTATTAAAAAAAGGATATTACAAACAGAGAAGGCTTACTGTTAACATAAGTTCATCGTGTCCATTCCTTTGCCAATGTAACATGGTTCTCCAAAATATATTCTGAAGTACTTGACTCAATCTGATCTTAAAAGGTTTAAAGCAGTAGTATAAGCTTACTTGGGGGTTGGCACAAAAGCCAGTAAGGCTTTTAACTGGAACTTTTCCTCAAGGTTTGATTTCTATACAATCAAGAAAGGAGTCTTTTTCTCTTGAAAGGTGAAAGATGCTGCCTTCAAGTAACTGCTTTTTCTTTGCTCAAAAGTCACAATACCCAGTTTGGGACAGTAGATTATGAGCCACAATCAACCTCCTTTATCTAAGGGCAAGTAAGAATCACTTCCAAAACTTACTTTCAGTTCTAGCATGGCAACATATTCTGGAAATAGTTTTAGAAAGTCCTTTTCATCCAACTTTTGAAGTGTTTTTCTTTTGTCAACTCTTCAAAGTTTGATATTCAGAATGATACTTCAAGATAATTTTATTTTACCTAGAACAGATAAGTAGGTAACATACAACATTCTTGTTATGGGAGCTGGTTGTTGACTTATCTAGATGCACTGGTATCCCAGGAACTTCTTTCCAAGATGTCAAAGGCTCCCAGTTTATTTCATCCAGTCAAAGCCGTTCACTGAAATTTTAATTTGTTCTTTTTTGGTTCAAAGGATGCTGCCATAGTGGCATATGCTGTGCCTACAAGAACAGCCACCATAGTGCAGTGGATTAAGCAGCAATAAAGAGGGAAGCAAAACATAATGCAGGCACAGTCAAAACTGAAGACAGACTCAATGATCTGTCAGGTCTCTTCCAACTCCATTCTATGAAAAAAGCATGGAAATAATTTTAACCACAGTCCTTGTTAATTACTTGAACAATACTTTCTTAAACACATGCTTCCCAGCTAACAACTTCATACCTTCAAAATATCAACAGACATAAATGACATCAATATTTTGCCTTTTTCTACACATCACCTATGGAGCTAAAGAAAGCAAGCAGTATCACCAGAAGGAGCCTTCAGTCCAAGGCATTAAAATCCAAGCCCACAAATACAGGGTGATAAGTGATCCTTGCAAGTCAACCGCTAACCATTTATTATTGTTACCTGAGGGGTTTGGAGCAAACTCAGCTTAGGCTGAGACCTCCAGTGGGTTGCATAAGTGAGTGATTTATATCCATGTCATCCATTTTAAAAACTTCTCAGGGGCACTGAGAGATGTTGTAGGTTTAGGAGAGGTGTTCCGATATAGGGTTTATATGCAAAATGGTGAGAAAGACATGGTACAATGAATATATACATAATAAAAACTACTGAAACAACAAACATGCAAACTTGAAAAAAGTAACATTTCTTCATAACAGGGAGAAAGTAGGAGACAAGGGGAAAAAGTGTAAAGAAGAGTAATGCCCTTAGACACTCAATATAAAAAAGATATTGTCCTCATATACATTCTTATTTATCTTCCTCCTCCTGCAGTCTGTGTATTACCTCCCCACATACAGCAGTTACTTTCTGTCTTGGAGACAATTCATTCCTGTCCTGTCAGGTTCACTTTTTCCTTCCCAGTACCTCAAGACACTAGTTGCTGTCAAAGCAGTAACAAAAATAACCCAAGAGATTTTCTTCCGACAGCTCCTGAAGTGTAGAATCATCACATCAGGTATATATTTGGGGTCAGAAAGCCCAGCTTCTGTTATATGACCTCATCCAGCCAGAGCTTTCTCTAAACCCTTGTCAAAAACATGTTTATGACCCCAGCCAGCCAGAAGAAACACAGTTTGTTCTCTCAAGCCATGCTAACGTGTTTTTGGTTATCTCCTTATTAAAGAAAAAGATTGTGCTTCATAAAGCAGTCCTAGATGTTGCAGAATTACTGCTTGAAACATAGCATTTGGAACAACACGTTTTTATTTCAATATTGGTACACCATGCCTTATGAGTCATTGTAGTGATCCCCTGTTGCCTTCTGTATTGAGCTTAAATAGGTTAGGCATTTTCAAATCTCTTAACTAAATTCACATTGGAATTAAAGACACATCTACAGAAAAGCACATAATATAGCTAAGACCGACCCTTAGCTGGCCTGTACTAATCTCTCTTATACAACATTTCATTCTCCCACCTTGTCCTATAAACACGCATCCCAAATCCCAAATTGTTTCCATTACTTCATAAAATTTGCTTCTCAGAAAAAGGCAGGGAAATTACATGCACAGCAATAAACAACTCTGCAAACTTCAGGAACTACAACAGCACTTTTGACCCGAGAATCTTAATTGCATTAAGTTGGTCCACTTGTCCCTTTTCTCTTTAAAATACATTTACACCTTTGTTATTAAAGCATACCAATTCAAGGCTACTATCCTGCTAGTAGTTGCAGGGATGAACAGTTCCACTGACCAGTGAAGACAGCAAACCCCGATTTCCAAGATCTGGAGCAAGGAGGTGTCCCCACAACAAAAGAATCAAAAAACCCCCAAACCACCACACATTTCTTTGTTTTCATCTATTGTGTCTCAGCTCCCAGTTGTTTTATCTCAATTGCTCTCTTCTTTTGTAAACACTGACTCTCCATACATGGAGAAAGTAGCTTAAGATACAACAGGTATTTTTTTCTCCTCTCAAACACAAGAGAATTTGCACTTCCTGAGCTCAAGATATATCAGGTTGGATTTTTTTAAAAAAAACAAATTAAGCCAAAAAAGTAAAGCCCACACATTTCTCTGATATGTGGATATTCTTAAGTGAGTATTTGCAGTGAAATCTGCTTTTGAAAACAGAACACCAGGGACCAACTCAAAGCAACATAATTGGAACCAGGCTGATTTCTGGTTACCTGTTACCCAAACTACATCCATGCACTTTGTAGTTTGCAAATAAAAGTCGCTGCAGTTGTAAAATAAATCAATCCAAAAATACATACATACATAAATAACACTGGGTTAATCTCACCAGTGAGAAATCTAGACATCTCAGAAGACTTTAAAACTCTGAGTCTAGGCCAATTCCAGTAGTTTCAATATTTGAAACTTAATTTCATTCAACAAATTCTTTCTAATAGCATTTGGCACTACACGCCTCTGTCTATCTCGCTATATATATATGAACATATGTACAGAAAAATATATACAGACTAACATTTTGGAATATTTAACTTGTAAGATAAGCATGATTCATGTAAAATAGCAACACAGAATAAAAAAAATAAATAAACCACAGGGAATGAACTACCTCACTAAAATTAGTTAACATTTTGAGGTATAAATGGACATACACCTGTTTAGTTTGCTATATACTGCTCAGAATAGTAGCAAACATGTGCCTTTTTATGGGAGCTCAGGACTCCATGTGGCCCAAAAATCTGGCATCTGCTTTTTCCAGTTGGCATTATTTCAGGCCATACTGCCTGGCACATCTCTCATTTCGAGTTGCCAAGCGAGTGGTGGAAGAATGAGATGCCCTGGCATTATGTATTTGCTAAAGCAATACAAAAGAATGGCCTTGGGGGTTTACAAGTTGCTATTTCCATCACGCCATGGGGTTTTTTGCTGCATTTTACACGTTAACCAGCTTACCTCCTTCAAATCTGCTTTATTGACTAGAGTCACCGAGTTGAAGATGGAACAATAAATAGACTGCATGCGCTTGCTTTATTTTGCCAGTATTAATGGATGTTTTTACAATTCATGTCAGAAAGTAAAATTGTCGTCCAGCACAGCTGTTTATATACGGAGAGAAAGAATACTTTTTTTTGAGAAGAGGGCTGCATTAAGGAATAGAGCGCTTCCGTGAGGATTCCTTTATGCCAGAATCCATGTCAAATCTGTAGGAAAGGCAGTAATTGCCAACAGTTTTTTTGGCAGCGTGCGCCAGTCAGAGAGCTGCACAGGGTGGACCATGTGCTACCAAAGGTGCTGGTGTGCTGCACGGGTTCCATGGTCCACAGCAGTTCCCTGCTTACAGGGGAGAGGCCAGAGCACCCGCTGCAAACGCACCAGGAGCAAAGTGTGACAAAAGAATGGAGGAGGGCACAAAACCTTCACGGTTTGTTTAACGCAGAGCTAAGCCTCAAGCCTTCCCTGCCCCTTGCATCATCCCCTTCTTGCTGTGAGCCTATCTGCTCCTGAGACAGGCAAGGCAAAGATTTCAGGCTGAGTTTCTCTGCAGACATCATAATCTGCCGAACACACTACAGGTCTGATTCTCCTCTTGCTCTTACCTTCACTAACCCTCAACTACAGCCTGAGAGACAGACCTTCTGAGATTACAAACTGCACTCCAGATGTTGGGCTCCTTTCTTTTCCAAGGGCATCAATTTGTTCTCAGTCAGATTCTCCACTCAGTAAATAATTTAGACGGAGTTATCAAGTGACTTTTCAAAACACTATTCTAAATATCACCCAGGGGTATTAGTCACACAAAGCCTTCTTGCAGAAGTAAGATATGTCCATTCTGAAGATTACCTTTGATTTGGGTCGTCCCGCCTCCCCCACTGGAGCTTATCTGACCGAGGAGTGCAGAACTGAGCCACTTTTGAGAAAGTCAGGTTGATGGGAAGTTTCACATTGACTGGAGTTTGAGGCCAGCTCAGGGCAAATGAATTCAAAGGAGAACTAGTTTTGATAAAAATGCAGCTCATGGTTTTACATCACTGCAACCAACAAGCGCATGTTTTTCTCCCAATGCTTAAGGCTTCCTATTAGTCCTAGTCTTTGGTTACTGAAATGGTCTTGAGTATTTTAAGCAGCACTGAATGATTAAAGAAATTTCTATGAGAGAAATAGAAATAGACTAGACAAACAAAATTTTTGCTGATTGTATGTGGCTTATCGATTATATCATCCAGACAGGAAAGGATGTAATAAATAGCTCTCTCAACAACATATTCCCGACGTCTTTAATCTTTCTTATTTTTAAAAATATCATCTTACCTATAGTCTATTTGCCAAAATGGAAGTTTATTCAGTCATGAGGCTTCCCACATTTACATTAACTACTCCTGCGAAGGGAAGAGACTGCAATGACTATTCTGGACTCTTGGATTCACCTACTTAGCTAAAAAGCTACAAAAACTACTCATGAGCTGGGGAAAATGGAAATTCCCACAAGAACAAGACAATATAGAAGGAAATGGACTTTCTCTTTCCTGCTCTTCATAATACCCAAAGCTCTCTGCACTTCCCTGCCCTACCGTTTCTGCACATCAGAAGAAAATTTAGAATTATCAGCAAAAGAACAGTGATGGATCCACATCTTAGGAATTAGAGGTGCTGACTCACGCCCTGCAGGCCTGCCAACAGCTACCTAAATCACAGATCTTGAGTAATCAAGCAGAAGTGCTTCACACTATTTTTACCCTTGTTTTCACTGAAGTGACAACTTTCCCTTTTGTTACTCTATCTTATTAATAACATATTCTTGTTGAAATCTCACTTCCATGAAGACTCTTTCAATAAAGAGTGATTGGGCTCAAAACCTGATTTACTGTACACAACTCAACCTTCAGCTGAGGTTAAGGCTTTGGGAAAGCTCTAATGTTAGTGTGACAGGAGCAGTCATCTTGCCTGTATCAAGTAGCTTCCCTTGGCAAAGAATTAAAACTTGATACAGTGATCAGGTGAAAGACAATAGATTGTAACTTGATCACCATATCGTTCTATCTTTGACTACCCTGATAAGATTGTAATGAATTAGTTCAGTAACATGCTCACTCAACATTTTTACTCAAAAAAAATCTACTGTGAAATTGTGTACGTGAAATGGGTTTACTCTGCCAAATCCTGACATGGGTCATGAACTCTGAAGGTGTATGTAACGTTAGGTGAGAGTTCTGCAGGCTACTTGGCTCTGCTTCCAAAGGAATATCCAAGGCCTCACAGTGGTGTATTTCTCCAAGATTAAAGGAAAGACTGTACACGTTTCCCTCTGGTACTTATTAGTGTCAATCGCCAAAAGGTTTGCTAGAGAACATACAATTTCTGCCCAGCCATCAGGAGACAGAGCTCATGAGTATGATGCTTTTAGGCAGAAGAAGACAGAGCTCTGGCCCAAACCCCAGGCACCCTCAACTGCCAGTAGGGTATCGTTGTCTTAGTTAACAGATTAAAAAGAAAAACAGCACTGCGTGTAGAACCCCCAGCCTTTTCACCAGTGCAATGCAACACATTTTGCAGGTGCATCTAAGCAGTTTAGCAGCAGCAAGTTTCAAGGAACTCCATTAGAATTTAGGACCCACAATGCTTTGGGCTTTCTAGACACCTGCTTCTGACCCATATCATCTGTGTCCTGTACTGCTACGGTCTAGGTGTAGGGCAGCTGCAGTCAGCAAGCATATAAAGTCCAGGTGTCTTAGGGGATACAGCTTCTATGCATTGCTTTTCTTAATGAAACAGGTGGCCAGGTAGTAGGAGCACTAGTGGTGCCATGTGGTTTATGGCTCTGGTGTAAATTCAGGTATGTGTACAGGCACAGTGGCTTGAAACCAGTATAACTGAGGCTCAGACCCATTCATAAACCTGTTATTCACAGGACAGCCTGGTATTCAGTTTGAAACAGCTTCTTCTAGACAAGAGAAGCAAGTCTGCTTACAGAATAAAACTGGATAAATGCAACTAAACAGCGGTATCAATAGAAAACTTTGGAAGACCCTTGTCCCACTGGGTGGTTTTCTTACATAAAGCTTTTTCAGTTACCACAGTGTGTATATCCAGGAAAGCAATGTGTTTGCTTTTATTGTCAAAGCAGCTTGGGCTGAGCATTGAAACTTCTTGCTGTTGCTTTTATATTTCTAATCTGGGAATTTTTAAAAAGATGCTGGACATACTAAAATGCAAGTGTAGCTCCCTAATAGCCAGCCTGTGGGGAGAAGAATAATGGAGCTATTAATGTTTAACAAAATGGCCATCCAGCTCTGGTTTGATGGAACAGGGACTACATATGACTTCTGGGTGAGCACTTCAACCTTATTTATTAATGTAAGTGCAATAAAATGTCATTATTTTAATGTCATCTCATGAACAAAAAACGTTGTCCAGTTAACTGTGAAAGTGTGGAAGAGAATAGGGAGGAAAAAGAGGTTTTCTGATCCGATATGAAAATAGAAGGGATAATTCAGAAAGACGGAAATAAAAAAGTAAAAGCCACCTAAAAAGTCTTCACACGCTCTTCATAAAAAAAAAACAGTATTAATTGGCTGCATCCCAAGTCTTGATTATAGAACAGTTTTCTTGTACAGCCCAATATGGATTAGTTTATTTTCCAATATGCTTTGCATACTTATTGTCACTAAATTACATGTCTGATTTCTGTACATTTTTGTATCCACTCTTGAGTTGGAAAGGGCTGGACCATAACAATCCAAATTGTACAGTGTTTCCTTTACCCATCCCACCCTCGTGCATTAGCAGTGTGATGCTACCTTAGTTTTAGCAGTGCCACCCATTGCTTTAAGCTTACCCACTGGGTTGAGAAAGATGTTTTCATGAAAAGACAGGATGGCAGCTGCTATATTAACCTTTAAGGAAGGGAGTTAGGTGTTTTCA
>JAHREE010000313.1:255676-310092 GCA_033628505.1 Tringa tobata | reverse complement strand
TCTGTAAGTAGTTTGCATGCTGTCACTGTTTTGGCTACAGAAACATTAGCTGTTCTCCAAACACACAAAACTTAATTTCATAAAGGTCAGTCAATTTTTCCTGAAAGTCACAGTTCTCCAGGAATTCACCCTTTATCCAACTCTTTCAGTCAGCTTGTCCCTCACTAATTTTTTATGTGTTTCCTCAGTTGTGCTGCCAGTAGCATGAAATGGAGTACAATTTGAGATTAAAGAGAGTTCTAAACTAACTATATCATTTTCAAAAATCATGTTGTTCTTGTTCTAAATATTACCCCTACAATATTTATAAAGTACCTCAATCATCTGAAGCTGTTCTCAGGTAGGACTGACAAAATATGCAGGTACCTTACCCATTAGAGTAAAATGGGTCAAAGGCAACACTTCTTATTTCTGTTCAGACTTTGATAAGAGCATGAAAAGAATTCATCTGTTCTCAAAGAAAAAAATAAAAGAGAAGGCTGGCGTATGATCAGCAGGCACCAAGAGGTGGGGTAAAGAAGTCAACGGTTTGTATAAAACAAAAGCATTATAAGAAAACCATCCTGCTGAAATATTGTAAACTAACAGCAGACTTGAGTAAAAGATCCATATAGCCAGAGCTAATTTATTTCTTTTAGCATTACCTTTATAATCCTTCACCAAGAAGGAATCTTTTTTCTGTTGAGCATGACAAATACGCATTCTAATCAGTTGAGTTAGATTATTTTTTCTTTTTTTAGACCTAGATTTCTCTCCCACTGTGACTGCAATGAGTTTCTTCAGAGAGAGATTACAAAAGAGTACTTGCCATCTTCCATTATTAAGCCATACAATGAAAGATAAATATTCTTTCAAAAAAATAGGCAAAATAGGAATCCTCAGAGCAAGCCATCATCTGAGCTGACGGAGGAAGTGACAAGGTTTGTAGGCCCTGATGTATACTTAACAGATAATGCCATGCACTGAAGGGGACAAGAAACAATTTGGGTGAAGAGGAATCATTCTGAAGAGCCTCAAGGGGAATCATACAAGACAGGTTACTAACAATCAGGCCCAAAATCCCCACAGATGAATTTAAGGTTGATAAACAATAATACAGATGAAGAATCCCGGTAGATAGGATCCTCTGAGAGACAGCTGGTTAGGGCAAATGATCTCAAGTGAACCGGCAGGTCTTTTAGGACAACCTTTTCCCAACAGTCCATCTGACTTTCAGAAAAATTATCAAACATGGAGGAGACTGGCTTTGTCAAACAGGGACTGAGCTCTGGCACAAACTGACTCTACAGGAGTTGGAATCAAGGACAGGAAGCAAATAAATGTAAAGGAATCTCCCGGCCATACTGGGTTGGTATTAGAAGAGCCAAAGCTCAGCTAGAATTGAAACCAATGAGGAACATGGGCAACAACAAGTGCTTCTAGCTCTGTATTAATGGCAGAATAAACAAGGAAAACATGGATTTATTGCTCAATGGTGCAAGCAATTTTGTCCCACTAGAAATATTTAAAGGTGAGGTATTCAGCCTCTTCCCTTTGTAGCAGTCTTCAATATGACCTCCCAGGACTTTGTGCCTAGAGGCAGAATTCCAAAAAAAGGGAGCTACTAGTAGTGAAACCTGATCAAGTCGGGAATCTCTTTTAGAAATTCTTGATCTTGTGCTGCCCGGTACCAGAAAGACATTGATTAACTGGGGCAAATGCTGAGGGCAAAGGCAATCAAGGGGCTGAATCACTTGCTCTGTGAGGAGAAGGTGAGGAAGTGGGGCTTTTCTGGGAAGACCTGGCAGTAGTGTCCCATCACCTGCAGGGAGATTAAGATGGTAAAGCCAAGATCCTTAAAGAGGTGCACTGTGGGACACTAGGAGACAATGATGCTGAATTGAAACAGGAGAATTTAACTAGATTAAGAAAAAAAATAAAATCACTAAGATAACTGAATGTTGGAGCAGCTTGCACAGACATTGTAGAGCCTTTCTCTACAGTCTGAAAATCCGGTCTGAAATCAGCATTGACCCTGTTTTGAGTGGGAAGTTGGATGGGATGAATGCTCAGGGCCCTGGCCAAGCTGAATTCTGTGAATTTAAGACTTGGTCCCAGACACAGGTGTAATATGACAAAATGTACACCCTAACACTGAACTAAGTTGTCAGTATACTCCAGTGCTAATCCCATAAACTAATGTAAGTTGTAGTTAATTAAGAGTATGTGGACATTTATGCCCAGAAATACAGGGTTTGGTGTTCACCAGTAAGTTGCTTTTGAAGTTCTGCATATTGCCTAATATGAGTAACCAAAATTATGCATTTTACAGTCAGTATATTTACATAATATTTTACTATCATTATGGATATTGCTTTATATATCTTTCTATAAATACAGAAAAAAATTTTCAGCTTTACTGTGGAATAGTTAACCAGTGTTCCAAATAATGGTGTAAAACTGGTAAAGAGTAAAACACTGAACAAATAGGTTTTCTTCTTACCTTCCCTTTTAAGATTTCATTAAGCATGCTAGCACTTGGGTTTCACAAGATGCCCAAGGCTTTAAGAGCTCAGGGTCTCATTTTAAGCCCTTGAGTTTGAAGGCATTGATCTAAATTTATTGACATACCCAGGCAGATCATAGTATCTCTTTCCCAAACACACAATGAAAATAACAATGTGAATAAATATTTAAGAAAATGCAATCCTGGAGACTCAGGCCCAGGAGAGTGTACCCTTATTCTTGAGAAAGTAAGAAAAAAAATGAACTGATTGACAACTGAAAAACATGCATGTTTAGCCACAAATTGGAAGAAATCAAATATTAACACTGGTGTTGAGTTTATTGAGATTTAGACTACTTAAAGCCTCACTGAAATTATAATTTGCTCACCATGACTAAACCACCTTATAAATCCAGGAGGAAAGCATGTTTGCCAAGCACAGCGCACACTGACAAAAAATCTTTATAAAAGTAAACAAATGGAGCAACAGAGCATAAATCTAAACCAATTAGAACACTTGTAATTACAAATAATTTAAAGGCAGTGACGGACTGGGGACTGCATACTTTATCATGATCTGTTAATAACTTCCACGAAGAAAATCAAGGAGTCTGTCAGGCAAGGATGAACGTTTAGATGGCAGGAGCAGCCTGTGAAGGGACCAGTTTAAGGGAACGGTAAACAATGTGCCCAGGCCCTATTCCTATTTTTGCTGAAGCCCATAACAAGAGATAAAGCAGTATCTATTAACTTTCTATGCTACAGAACTGAAGGTCCGAGCCACATCACTAGTCTCAAATTGAGACATTGACCTTAATTTTTAAGTTCAAAAGCTAGTTCAAGTTTCAGGACTCAGCTTGCCACTGAAGTTCAGTCCCAAGGGTAGATGTGGAAGAAGGCTGTTCCATGAAAACGTCCTTAATTCTGATTTCTATAGTGGGCACCATATATTGTGTACTCCAAGGCCACGCAGAAGGGCTTTTCCAAAAGCAAAAATGAAGAGGACGGCGTTCAACATAGACCTTCATACACAGCAGTCTGACCACATGGATGCATAACAGCTGGCATATGCAGCTCATAGAGCAACTCTCACTATCAACCAAGCTGTATACACAGTTAAAAAGGAAAATGGCACACATCTCATTGCTTACGTTTTGGGTTTTTTTTTAGTTTAGCAGCAAGTTGTCCCCTGTAGATCTAAGCACCTTCTAGTCCCGCATCACCCCAACACACATTCTCAGTTAGTTGGACAAAAACTAACATGCACAGAATTACAAGTAATTCCCTGAAAGGGTGAAAACATTCAACGTGTATATTTTGCAATAGTCTTCAAGACAAACAAACATTTTCATAAAGAATTTCTTTTTTAGAAGAATCAGAAGTTCAGGACTACTCTAATATCACAGAGCTCTGAAAAAAAAAAAAATGAATCTTCCAAAATGAAAGACTTTTTACTACCTGTGCATTTTCTAAACTGTAAGGCTATAAAGCAGAAAGCACTATGTGTAACATTTGAAAACTACCTGGATTTTTAGGAGCCTTAGGCTTGTTTTTTTGTCCAGTAAATTTATTTTAAATTAGGATGTGAACTCACAGTGCACCAACCTCCCATGCAGACCGACACAGCAGACATTAAGAACACTAACTTGCAAGGTAGCCAGTTCCCATTTTTATGCCAGTTGTGTTTGAATAAAGTCATTTGTGTTGGAACGCCTTGGCACACACACACACAGGGGGGGAAAGCAACCAGAGATGGACGGTGATGGGAAGAAAACTGGTTGTGAAGAAGGATACTGGAACTGAGAAAAAATAAGAAGGGATTATGAAAGAAAAGGTGGGAGAGAAGCAGTGCAAATGAGACTCAGCACAAGAAGCAGAAAGAGATGAAAGGTACGGAGAAATAAAGACAAGCATCAAGAATAAGTGCAACAGCGAAACCAAAAAACTGTGCTAAAGAGTCCAAAGGAAAAAGGAAAATTCAGGTAGTGTATGTCTGCAAATTCCCAAACACAAGCCAATAAATCCAGCAAGCCCAGCTATAAAGTCATGTATTTTTAAGTTACTCAGATGAGCCTATAGGCATGGATTTTTATGGAGCCCAGTATAGATCCAGGAGCTCAGATCACATTTCCTCCGATGCCCTGAGGTCCTGTCTCACGACAGCCTGTAGCAGCCACAAAGGTCCTGTTGGGGACTTCAATGTGATAGACAGGGCAGGGAGAATGTCCTCGCTGCAGTTCAAAGGAGATACCATTGCAAGGCAGCACCCCACAGGTTATTCTCAAACTGCCCTTAATGCAAATATCCTGCTTCAACCTGACACGCCAGTGTTTTCAAATCAAAGCTTTTCCAGACACTGAAAAGTTGTGATAGCTTGAACTACCATCCCAACACAGGAAGAAAAAACCAGGTATCTCAGAGATTCCCCTGGCACAGACATTTCAGTCCCTATGGGACTGAACCATTACACAGAATCACATGGGGTTGGAAGGGACCTCTGGAGATCATCTTGTCCAACCCCCTGCCAAAGCAGGGCCACCCAGAGCAGGTCCCACAGGAACATGTCCAGGTGTGTTTGGAATGTCTCCGGAGAAGGAAAATCCACCACCTCTCTGGGCAGCCTCTTCCAGGGCTCTGCCATCCTCACAGGAAAGAAGTTCCTCCTCATGTTGAGATGGAACTTCTTAGGTTCAAGTTTGTGCCCATTTCCTCTTGTCCTGTCCCTGGGCACCACTGAAAAAAGACTGGCCCCATCCTCCTGACACCCACCCTTTAAGTATTTATAAACATTGATCAGATCCTCTCTCAGTCTTCTCTTCTCTAGACTAAGAAGAGCCAATACTGAATGGCAAATGTCCTCTCCCACCTGCTCTACCAGCACTGTCTATTCCCCTGTCTGATAACACTTGCTCTCTTTTCACCTCTCTACAGATTTTTTTTTTTTTCCTCCCCAGTCTGACATACACACCCTGTTGTCTTTCTGTTCCCCACCTTGTTTTATTTAATTCTCTTTTCACTTCCCTCGTGTTCTTCCCTGTCCTCTTAATGTTCCCTGCCTCTTGGGGCTGTATTTCCCAGCTCCTGGCTGCCAGTGAGTCCCCGGTGAGCAGCCCCTTCCAAGGCACGGAAGCCCAGAATTATTTTGCTTGTGGGCTGATGCTGCAAAAGCCTTGGCACAAATAGCTGATTGGGGAAAAATATACATTTACAGCTCCTGAACTGGATTTATTGCAACTCACAAAGAATGACCGTGGCAAGTATTTTGTCAGGGGTTACTGTCTAAGCTTTTATAAGGGTCCTAGGGTTTATTTTGTTTTCAAAAAAGTCCACTTCTCTCAGTGTCCAAGGGGTTTCTTTCCTTAATCAAGCTAGCAGGAACAAATTCAAGACCGTTAGTACTTGAATATACATATGTATATACAAAGTCCTAAATCTAGAAGTACGGTTATAAAAGTGAGGTAGGTATATATTTAGAAGGCTTTATTGATCCCATCTGCTGGTGAATACACAGCACATGCCAATAACTGAACTACTAAAATCTTGTCCTAGCATAAAACTTTGAGGGCAGGCTCTTCTGTCATCATTTTTACCAGGACATCTTTTTTTACCTTCCTCAGTGCTCAGAGCATTTCAATTGCTTTTCCACCTGCAGCTGAGAGGGAATGAATCTGTGCCCTGAGGGGAATAAAAGGATGCAAGATTTCTGGATTACTGGGAAGTTCTGCCCAAATTTTTCTTTTGCCAAGAGAGCTTCTGGACCGAAAAGCTGCCTTTAGACTGCTGCACGGGATTCATAGTGCTACTAACTCCACAAGTTGAAAAATCAGTGAAGGTGATCTGAATTTAAACAAATTGAAGAACGTAAGATCTGTAACAAAATACATGCGTTCTTGATAACTGCTTGGAATAGTCAAAAAATAAGCTGGAACAAGAAATGCAGTATTGTGTTTCTTTGCTAACTTTTTCGAACTGTATAAATAGTGGTTCATAGATCTCAGCAACATCTTCAGGTGCACGCAAGGGGCAGACCAAGGCTGCCTGTGACACTGTGCACATCAGCAGATGCCCAGACTGGCTGAGGCCATATTTCACCCTTGAGCTAGAAGGTCTATGTGATTCACCACAGTCCAGGCTCTTCTAGAAAAAGCACTTTGCTAGTCTTGGAGGCCTCTGCATCAGGACTCATGGTGTAGGACTCTTTCATCAACAAGTTAATCAGCACATCCTAGCAGTACGGGGCAGCATCTCTGGAACAGAACTTCAGTCTCCCTGATGATCAGCCTTCCATCTCGGGTTATCTGTGCCCTTGTTTCCTTATCTTCCTTCAGTCTGGAGCCCTGCTTCAGCCAGGGTTTGTGGTTTAATCACAGGATGAGAATAAAACATCATGAGGCAGCTGTGGAAAAGGCAGACACTGCCAGAGGCAGTTTCCAGCACTCTTGAAGAGGCAATAGGAAGACCTTATGGGGCATACAATTCTGGTCAGCTGTGTTTACATTTGAATTAGTGCTTGAGATAGAGCAAGAGCATCCACGAGGGACACAGATATTCTATTTTATAGAAGAGAATGAGAAGTATTTAAGCCAGAGCAACTTGAAATCTAAAGCTGGTACTAACAACAGAGCAAACTGCTATGAGCTGGTTTTGTTTGTAAATTAATTTTCTAAAGATGGGAGCAGTGAAGCTCTTGTACAAGCCCCTACCAGCGTAGTACATACAGGCAATATGAAAAACAGTAAAATGGAGGTTCACATAGTTAAGAAAAGAATTTATGTTCTGTCATTCAGTGTCCCAAGAGCTCCACTGCAGTTGCTTTTACAACTTTTCCAAAGTTCATCTGTTGGTTTGCTCTGCTGCCAGAGTCTTTCATTGACCACCTCCTTCCAACACTGTCCAGCAAACCCCTCTTTATGTTCCCACCCCCCTGCTCATCAATCAATCAATCTAACCCTCCTGACTTCAGCTCAGCTGCCTTGATGTGCTGGCATCTGCTCTCAGCCTTCTCTCTCTTGCGAAGGGAGCTGCTCAATCTCCCCAGGCTTCAGTGTTTGCTGATGACAAGAGCAGCACCAGTTCAGGTTTTTTGACAACACCCTTGATCACCAAATCATCTTCCTCTATTCGTGCTATGCTGTATTGTTTGAGGAAATCCCCTAAATAGACTGGCTGACTTCATAATGAGAGACATATTCCTGAGCAAGTGTCTGCAATTTGTTCAACTTAACTGAATCCTTGATGCTGAATCCTTTTTGCGCTTCTGGCCCATTTTTCTGTTTGTTCCCAGCCCTACACAGAAAGCTGACAAAATTAATCTTTATCTTTACCCTCTTTTACCTCCCTTTCCTGTTTCTCTCCTATAACGCTTTCTTTTCTCCTGAAATAAATATTTCTCATCTCTCTTCACATGGCAAAACCACAACACCTCTCACTCCTATTTGTTCCAGTCTTTAACATGCCTCTTATCTCTTTCCTTCCCTTTCTTTCTCTGTTAATATCTCATTCTCTTCTGGTTTATCCTCCAACCCTCATCACACCATAGGTGTGATTTAATAACTCATTTCTAGTTCCTCCCTACTGTCTCTCCTGTGACTCTGCCCATCTCTCACAATTACTGTTGTGTCACCTCATTCATTTTTATGAAATATACACTTTATAATCCCTCCCCCCAATTCCGGGTTAGGCTCTGTCGTCTGCCTTCTCTCTCTTGCACTCCATTGAAACCATCTTTGGCAAGGACTTCCATCAAATCTAAAGCTGCAAGGGCATAACCTTTCTTATTCCACTATTTATCAGTGCTCACAACACCAGCTATATTCCTTTTCTTGAATTTTTTTTTTTTTTAAAACATTGGCTTCCACATCAGTTACATAACTAACAGCTAAGAGAACATTTTCTTGGTAAAATTAATTAAAATCCACTTAGATTTCCTTAAGTAACTATCAGGGGCCCTTTCTCCTTTGCCACTCACACAACTAAATACCTGGGTGTGCTCCTCTAACGCACAGCTCCACCATAGCCACACACAGAATATTGGTCTGAAAGGAAAAAGAAACCACAGCTGATCTTTGCTTATATTCTTATCTCTCAGAGCCCCAGAGGATTCATTTGCAGTATTTTTCCCTGTTTATGAATTCTCCAAGCAGTATGAAGAATCCTCTTATCGGTACTTCATTAAAAGTATTCTTAAATTGCTTCAGTAAATAATTTTGGTCTTGTACATACTTTCAGCCTTCTCTATTAAAATCAAGTACATATGCTGCAATATAAGCTGCAACCTTCTAAATTAACTTGTAGGACTAGCACACTTTTAAAGCACACTGTATAGTCAATTGTAATATGCGCTGTCAGTGATGTAAGTTGTATTAAGCATTCAAGCAGGATCCAAAAGTAATGCCTTTTAAATTACATAACCAACAAAATGAAAGTCATTAAATGCAGAGTCTTAATTCAAATACGCAGTTAATTTTTCTATGAATACACAAGGATTTAAAATGAATGCTCAGATTTTCACGAATACATACCCCAGAGTAATATTAAGTTTGATTTTGAATAAACTGTGGATAAATACTCCAAACCCACTCTTCAAACCCACTGCTTGGGCCCAGCAGTGTCTCTTTCCTGTAGTCTTTTTATTGCAGAACTCCAGACATCAAGCGATTTAGAAAGATTACATGTTTTGTAATGTGAGGGGAAGCAATGCAATGTGCTGGCAGAGTGCTCAGCACAGAGGGGTTGCTCTCTCTCGTGGTCTGTGAGCATTGCCCCAGCAAACATGGTTAACAAATTGGAGTTCACCTGCAGAACACACGCTGCTACTCGTTGTTTGGCATGCCAGGGGGTGAAATGGGAGGAAGATCTTCATTTACCATCACTGGCATATGACCATACCCTATTTGCTTGAACTAAATGAGAGGTAGGAGTATCAAATTTAAACTTATTTATACTTGGGACAACTTTAAAAATTCAATCAGGAGCCATATCACTACAATTTGGATGGGAACAGTTTTGAAACCCAGTTTTCTTCACTCATAAGGTTATGACCATCTCTTCCCATTTTGGAAGAACGTGAAAAAATAACCATAGTACAAAAGTTCTGATTGAGCCTTATATCCAGCTTTATCACCATTTTTCACAGAATAATTTAGATTGGAAAGGACTTCCAAGGGTCACCTATTTCCACACTGCTCAAAGTAAGGCTGACTTCAAAGTTGGGTGAGGCTGCTCAGGGCTTTATCCAGCCATGCTCTGAAGAGCTCCAAAGCATCTCCAGAAACTTGTCCCAGGGTCTGACCACTGCCATTATGAAAGTTTTTTTTCTTGTAACTCATGATTTTCCTTGCAGTATTTTGCAATAATTGACTATTTTCCTTTCACTGTGCACCTCAGCGAAGAGCCCGTCTTCTGTCTTCTCTAGCCAGACTCCTGCAGGTAGCTGAAGATCCCCTCAAATGCCAGTCCCATCACCCTCAGTCTCTCTTGATATGCTCTGTCCTCCAGCCCCTTCACCATCTTGGCAGCCCCCCACTGGACTGGCTCCAGTTTGTCAGTCCCTTGTACTGGGGAGGGGCAAAACCAGGCATCGTACTCCCAACGCTCAAATGGAGTGAAGGGAACAGTCCCTTCCCTCAATCCTACCGCTACATCCTGGATAATGCAGCCCCCTGCATGGCTAATACTGACTGCAGCAAGAGCATGCAGCAACTTCTCCTCCTCCAAATCCATCCACACGGGCATCTGTGCTGTTGTACATGCGGAGTTATTCCCTCCCAGTCAGGATGAGGACTTCCCACCTGTTTTTGCAGGACTTACAAGGTCCAGCCAACCCAGCCCTCCAGCCTTTGGAGGTCCCTCCGCGTGGCAGCCCTCTTGCAAGTCTCACGAGGATGCACTCTGCCCTGCTATACATTAATCGTTTGGGACATTTTTGTATTTAGCATGATTAAACTGCATTATAACTTTTTACAGAAATCAGAACAAAACAACTTTTCCATACCTAAAAAACCTGCTTTTGTTATTAATCATCTTGACAAAGCTATTAAGAATGTTTTTAGTATTACTGAAAATGAGCATTCTCTGACAAAAATTATTCTGACAGAAAAACATCAGCTCTTCTTTGGATGGTGTTAACACTTACTACATGCAAAGGGAATTACACTGTGGTCTGGTCAAGCAGTAGTCCAAGGCCTATTTTTTATATGTGACTTTTTGGCAGGATTTGGGATTTTAAGACAAGCGACTGTCAACGTACCAGAAGGGCAACTGTCAAACATGAATTAGTTTCCTGTGCTTGAGGGTCTAGTGCTCACTTTTCCCCATATGAATTGCAGGTTCCTCCTTCCCACTCCTTTACCATTCGGACTGGGAGAGGCATTACAGCTTCCTTAAAATTGCTGAAATGGGATAGAACGAAATAAACTTTAAGGTAGGATCCTAAAGAGGACAGGCTCCCCTCTATTAAATGCACAATAATATATCCCATGTTTGTTAAGAACTTGAAAGTGAGCTTCTTTCATAACCTTATTCTACCATACCAATGAACAAAAAAAAAAGAAAGAAAAGGTAAGCTTGATTTTTACAGGCTTATTCAGTTTAAGGAAACATCTTCTGTTTTATATGGAAACTGCAAATGAATGAGAGATTTCCGATTTTCTGTTTCGAAAGCGTTCAATTATACGGGTATGACCTAGGTGAAATAAGCTTTCCCCAATGGTAAATTCAGTGGGATTTAACATATGCTGATCCCAGAAATATTGTTACTTTCCCATAAACAAGCTGCAGCTAGACATGCGCTGAAGCAGCTAAACAAGGGTCTATACTGCCTCTCACAGCAGCAGAAGGTATTGCTTTATTAAATATAAATTGATTTCCCTATTTAGCTTGATGGATACGGACAGTGACTGGTACTCTCTATTTTTTTTCAGGCTTCCGTACTATCCAAATAGGATGCTACCTGCTCCACACCCACAGCTCACGGAAGCCCTTCCTATGTAACACAGGTAGAGAAAAGGCTCCAGAAGATCATGTGTTCATCAGCCTCACAGGGAACAGAGCATTTTGCTGAGAAGGGTGGGATGTGCATCAGCACTTTATTATAGCAGGGGTCTGTCACAAGCTTCAGATGTGGATCGGAATATCCCAAAAAATGCAGAAGCATGAGGCATTGAGGCTGCACTCTAATGACAGAGAGCTGTCATTCAACTAGCAAGCAATAAAATGCCTGATGTGTTTAATAGTTACTAACTCTTGCTAACAGGCTAAACCAGCAGCCTGTCTCTTTCCAGTTAGAGTAAAATAACTGGAGTTTATTTACACTCCAGTTAGTGTAAAATAAGAAAACCAAACATCCAAACTGCCAGGCAATGTTCAACTAAAATAAAGGACTCTTCCACATATATTCTTACTTGACAGACCATAAAAGAGAAAATTGGTCCACTAAAAAGTGATAGTAGGGAATTGGAGACAAGGATGAAGGTGGTAGATTTGTTAAACAGTTATTTTGCTCCAAACTTTCCAGAGGACAAAGAAGATGGAGCTTTGTTTCCTAGTCACAGGACACACTCCAGAGGACTAGAAAATTGGAAACCCATAACCACTATCCAGAGAAAAAAGCCACAAAAAACTATTGTGACAAACAAATTATAGCCTGGTTAGCATAGTTAAGGGAGAAGCAGGATAGGTGCTTTGAAGGACATATTATGAAGATCTTCCTGTGAATAGTTTGATTCTAAATACCCAATGAGGACCTGTAAGAGTCCTGCTTAAACTAACTCACTTTCATTCTTAAGAGATAATACCGCTGCAGTAGGAGCAGGGGACCTGCACTGTTTCATACACTTACATTTTCAAAGAGTAATAAGGTTCCACGCTGAAGATAATTGAATAAGGCAGAGAGTTATGGTACATAGGTTAAAATAATAGCTTTAGGACAGAAAATTAGCTCAGAAATAGGAAACAGTGAAGAGGTAATAAGAGGTGTGAAAGAAAAGAGTTTACTAGTGGTGAGGTACCTCAGAGGTCAGGTAGCTTTTAACTAACGCATGCAAACAATTTAGATAAGAGGAAGCTTCACCTCTTCTGTGCTTGCTGCAGTTGTTTTATCCGTGGGGACAGAGAACAGGCACAGAATATACAATGGAGACCCGGGACGTACAGAGAAGAGGTGAAGGTTGGTCATCGTTTGTTGACAAAATAAATATAGTAAATGCCACACAAACTTCATTATGCAAAGGTAGACAAGGATACCATGTGGCTCCAGACAAGTGGGAGCACAGATAACAGGAGAGCTGAGACATCCTGCTTGTGAGCCTTAAATAAGCAGCAGCAAGTAAAGTCCTGTGGTAGTGTATTCAGGGCAAGTTTTTTTTTTTTACAGCTCTGCTAACAAGGTAACACCTCTAAGCTTCCTCTTCAGTAGATGGACATGAGCAGCCATAACTTCAGGTCAAAGTCATGGTCCTCAAAAAGTATGATGAGGTTTAAGAGAGAGAGGAGACAATGAGCTGCAGATGAAGCCCCTGGGAGCTCATGTGGACATTATATGAAATATGCCTGCAGCAGAGATGAGGGTAGAACAAGGCTGGGTTACTCAGTCCTCCCCAGCTTTATCATGTCAGTCTTCAGGAAGCCTCCCGATTGCTCTGCTCAGAAAAAAAGCCTCTCTTACTTCCCTGTACAAGCTGATTCAGGCACAGAAGTATTGGGAAAACACAGGGGAAATAAGCCTGTAACCTACTAGGTTAACAAAACTCACTTCCAACTTTCTCTATAGGCAATACGGTGGGAGATGAGAAGTACAAGGAGGGAGGAGATGCTGCTGCTCTCTTTAAAGTTTTATACTGGAAGCTTCAGGTGTGCCAGCAGCTCCACATTGGTTTTTTTGAAGCTAAGATGCAGCAGGAATAATAAACTCTTGCATTTCTGTTGACCCACTGGTCAACAGTGCCACCTACACTGAGATTTCAGGGGCAGGTAGCATTCTCCTCCAAAAACAGAGGATAGAAAATTAATTCATTCCCCTTACTAGATAGGAAGGCAAAGTGGCTTTGAGGTGACATCAGTTTAACATGGAGATGAAGCTGGTTCTGCACAATCAGTTAACTGTAACCCATATTGAGGGATGAGCTCAGAAGCATCCAGCCCAGAAAACTGCTGTCTTTCCTTCCCCCTACATTGATTTACTCAAGTTAAAAAAGAAGCCTGAGGATTTCTTTAGGCAAGACACAGAAAAATCCAGTCTGTTGACTCCCTTTTCTTGAAAAAGGGGAGCAAGCAGTTCAGTGTCTCAGCAACACAGATTTGACACTTGTACAAGGACAAGTATTCTGAGCTGCATCAGAAACAGCAAAAGCAAGGGGAAATGCTTCAGCATGTATATAAAGCCAATCGAGCTGTGTAAGCAGGTATTTTAGAGCTGGAATTTGCACAAGGTAGTTAACAGATGTGGCATACGGTGATTTATTAGAGTAGCGTTCACACCTTTAGTTTCCTTCCTCACCAATGAAGGTACCTAAAGCCATCCAGTCTGCTAACTAGTGTTAGATCTGAAGTGTCTTCACACTTCAATTCGGAATGCCCCAGCCTATGTATTAAGTACTTATTCAACAGACACCCACTGGCTACTGTGGAAGGCTGGTCTAGGTGAGAACAATATTTCTCATGAGATTATGGTTCTTTCTACGAAGCAGTTAAAAAAAAGATTTTATTCAGTGTCATACTGCAGTAGATTAATGTAACTGGCTTGCTAATAACATTTTCTATAAAAAGAAAATAATAAACAAGTTCTGTTTCTCAGTGTGACAGAAAAGACTTTGTTATCTTTTATTTAGCTGTGGTGAAAGGCCACATAGTACTTTTTTTTTTGTTTTGAGGAGAGCCATAAAAATATAGTCCTCTTTCTTAGTCTGTTCTCCAAGAAGGCAAGCAGCGACCTGCCTCCTACACTTTGATAATTTCTTCACTTTGAACCAATGAGATTTTTGATGACTTTGAAGGGTTACTTTGTTTAATAACAGCAAGAAGTACATCCTATTTTCAAGCATTATGGATTCAAATGAATGTTCAAACTAATTAAAAACATTGTTTTGTCCTCAGAACCTGTTCTAATCAATTGTCAGAAGAGGAGCTAGAAATAATTACTATGTTTCGGCAAATTTTGAGAGGAGTTATATGTCAAAGTGACAGAAACAGCAGCAGTTCCATAGCACTATGGGAATAAGGAAGATAAATAAAAACATCTTAACATGACTAATTCTACCATAGCTTCTTATGTTAGAAATAGCTTAATGGAAAGGAAGTGTCTTCTCCAAACGGGACAGTAATTGCAGGTATGGATGGATTAGACTTTTCCCTCAAGTCATGTTTAATTGATTTCCTCTAAAAGAAACAAGGATTTTTGAATAATTTTTCCAGAGGCTTGTGGACAGTTCCAAATGAGCAGGAGAGGCAGTAAATCATTAGCACTGCTGTCTTAACTGCTGGTGAACATTATTATTAATGTGTACATGTATAAGTCAAAGAAAAATGGGTGTGTAATATGCTCATGGCATATTTGCATTCTTGGGACAAGTTTGTCTTGTAGAGATTTGTGATGGAAATATTCAGATCTGTACAAATGAAATATGAATGGCAGTGCATGTGTGCTTACAAGCACCAGAAGAAACAGTATGAGAAGAGTTAAAAGAATAGCCTGTTTTGATAAACCATTCCCAAGACACTGTGTTCAGGAGTAAGACTGAGGAATGTTAGTTAATGTTAAAGACCAGAAGACCTGTACCTTGATAAGACTACGGCAGAGATGTGTCATCAGCAGAAGATCCTGCAACATAGGAGGACAACAACTATTTTACAGTATCTCATATGTCATTCCTTTTTCTGCTAGTCCATCAGGAACAGATATATCCTTACCAGACAAGGGCAAAAATAAAATCAGGCAAGGTTACTCCTCATTGTCCGGGATTCATGAAGACCCAGGCAAGCAAGATCCTTAAGCAAAGGGCTGTCCTATAGCAACTGCTGCCCCTTAAAGATTGGAAAGCTTAATTAAAAAAATAGTTTTATATCAGTCAAGAACCACAGTAATGAGTTCAGACTGGACAGCCAGCATCCCTTGTCCTCTCTTCAACACAAATTATCTTGGCTATAACATTTACAACATGTACTTTGGCGATTTTGTATCTCATGTATGGTGATGTAAACCAATGAAATTTATGAGAAAAAGTGGGTAAAATCAGTTTGTTCACAGATTACTCAGTATTACAATTTGGCTTGGAGGCAGTTCTGAAGAAAAGTCTTCAGTGAACACTGTTACACCTGGGAACAGGCTGCCCAGAGAAGTGGAATCTCCCTCACCGAAAACACTTAGGACACAGCTTGATGGGGCTCTGGAATAAATAATCCAAGACACTGCTTTTAAGAGAGGGTGGGACTGCACAGTTTCTGTAGATGCCCTCCTACCTAGACTTAATTTTTATGATTCTTCTTTCATATGATCTCATTTTGAACTGTATTTCAGAAGTTTCCAAGTGTGTTCAGATTGTTTTAGCCAAATGCTATGCTGGATGTCATACTGGATAAAATGCCTGGAATTAGTCAGAAGAATGAAATATGGATAGGTTTTGGAATGGGAGTTTTTGTGAAGTATTGGATCCTGTTGAAGAACATGGTTTTGCTCTGGAGAATGTACAGGTTTATTGGAATAGTAAGGAAATTTGTCAGTTTATGTCCTCTAAGATTCATATGAAAACATTCTGATTCCATCTCACAGACTTAACATAAACAGCAGGCTCACAGTGGAAAACCCGTACAGGCCCTAGATCTTCACTAGAAGACTTCTATGTACTTCAATATATATCTTATCCAATGCCTTTTCTGAGCACGGAGAGGAAGACAAAAGATAATACAGACAAGAGATGACTGACAGCAAAACATGCACGCGAGGGTGATGGGGCCATCAGTGGTGTCACAGGGGAAGCTGAAGATGCTGCAATTTTAGAACTCCCCTCTGCTACATGGAACCAGCCAGAGAAAGTAGCACATAAACACACAATGATTCAGACAAAGAAAAAAACAAAACTATTCCCTGGGCTCACTGTTATTCTTGGAAATGAACTTGTTTCTATTTATTTTCACTTCCCCATCCTTTCCTATTACTGCCTAAAAATACGTATTTTTAAAATGCAACCAGATAAAGGACTCATAGGGATAGGAAGTCTAGCAACAAAGCCAGAAAATGCCAATTTCCACATCAATCATATTTAAAAATGACTTCAGAAAAGATTGCACGCTTCTCAAAAGCAATAAATACCACCCCATGCTACATTCTGTAAACAGCACAAATGACATTATACGTAATTATGCCTGTCAGGAAATTCTATTCAAGCCCACTCTGCCGGAGCTTTTCAGACAGAAGGCACACTAGCCTCACTGCAACGTGCATCAGCCAAAGGTCCTAAAAATTTGGCTTCTAATTACATAAGAGCGACACGGGTACAAATCTCATTTACCCCGGCACACCCCAGCAAGGGGGCTAGGAGAACTAGGTCTAGCAAGATAAGAGAAGATGAACTGCTATGTTGTGTCCACCACCTGCCCAGCAAGCTGCTGTAAGACCGTGATGGATGACTGTTCAAGAGTTTTCACAACACAGAGGCTGTTCATACCAAGAAGCTGGCAAATAAAAGAGCCAGGCTTAGACCCAGCTGTGCTGATCCAGGACCAACTGAAATAACTTTGAAGAAAAGGAGAGTATGTTAGGTTCCCTTTGTGAAGCTCCCTCTGCTCTGCAAACATCGTAGGGTGTGAGGCAGCCTCTCCTACAACCTGTAGACCCCTAATCTCAATCAAGGAGGCTTTGGGTATAGCAACAGCCCGTGGTACAGAGGGCATCCTACATGGGGCAGGTGGTAGCAGGTGCCTAATGAATTAAGTGCACACACAGGTCACACTGCCACTGCAGGTACCAAAACCATGCAGCACAGCCACGTTACTCACACCACACTAAGGCTGTTATCTGCATCTGCTTCCAGGAATAGCCTGGCCACAAATGCAGGCATTTTTGCCTCCCGCTCCTTTGAGCATTAGTTTGCAGGGGAACATAAAAAGAGGCATCAACAAGTTCGGATGAAGTGTGTTCAGAGCTGTGAATAAATCTGTCAACACAGCACAGTGCTGCACTCTGTAGAGATACCTGCACTAACTCTGAAGGAATGTCATGTTATTGTAGCTCTACTCTTCTGGAGAAATACTTCCAATGTGCAATGCTGTTCAAGAGACAACTAGAAAGCACTTTCAAACCATCCCAGGATTGTCTTCAATCATTCTCAGCTCACTCTTGTAGGGCAGAAGACTAATCTTGTTACCCTGTGGAATCTGGGCTTTAAATAAGATGTTACGATGAAATAAGAAATCGAAAGAGGTCAAAACTGCAATACCTCAACATGACTAAAGCATATTGCAAACGCTTCAAAGAAAAAATAAAGCAAACCATGTCAGCTATAACTGATCCAAACAGCATCGGGCTCTACACCTTTCTTTTTCGCTCCCATGTAGAAATAATGTATTTTACACATGCAAAAATTACTTTCTGAAACACTAGAATTTGAGCTTTCTAATTTTCATGCTAAAAAGGAGCCTATTCTGTACTTTCAGGAAACTATTTTGTACTTTTTCTTGAACTATAAGGATTTCCTTTAACATGGAATAGTTAGGTGCAGTCCTTTCTGCTATTCACCCACATCATTCAAAAACACATCCACATGAGACATACGTACATACACCAATAAAGTAAGTTTTAGTTAAATCTTGCTGTATAAATCCTGTTTGTCAGATTTCCCCCCCCCTCAGAAATAGCACCAAAGTGTTCAATACTCTTGAGACAAGTAATTAAGCGAAACATTCCAGAACCGGGGATCTGCCATATCATACTTTATATCTAATTGTTTCTCCAATAACTGTTCTCACATACTAATCGCTAATGTCTCGCTGTTTTATTTGGCGAGTGTCATCATGCAGCAATATAATGGCTGATCTCTATTTCCATTACAAATTTATAAATACAAGGCATAAATAAGAACAGACATCCAAAACCCCTTCCCTTTACTGTTTAATAACAGTCTGGGCTTAAATGTAGCTAGTTAACTGCTAAAGTTACTCAGGCTGTCCTTGGCTTCTGAAACTCACTTTTCAAAGGCTTTCTCCTCCCTAGATATGGACTGTGGAACCTACAAGATCTACTATGTTTTACTAGTAGCAAGCTCTAGCATTTGTCTTAACTGTTTCTGCATGGGACAGTACAAAATAGCGGATCAGCTTCATGACTGTAGTGTTCTTTTATTATTTGTAGTGCCATTGCTCAGGGTTGACTACAGAATGTTTCTTATTACACGGCAGCTCAGACTAATGCCTTTGAATACTTACTAAGATTACAGTGAAATTTCTGAACAGCTGACCCAGTTTGGCTTTGGTTCTTTTCTTTTTTTTCTAAACCAAAATGCTGCAGTTCACAGGCCCGAGATGGAAGCAGTGATTTGGGATGTAGACCAACAGGAAGGTGAGCAAAGGACTAATGGGAAGAGGGTCTCTAATCAGATGTGCCATGTCTAGAGCCTGCAGCAGAGCCCCATCCTCCACAGAACTTCAACACATTGTATAATCCTAGCAGACAAAAGAAGTTTTATAGGACTTTTGCCAGAAGCAAACAATTCCTGTAGTCCTGGGAAGGTGGTAAGTTCTGCATGGCTTCATGCTAGATAGATAAACTTCGCATAGGCTCCCGTAGGGGTTACTGCACATAAAGCCACACAGCGTTTGTCACTCCTACAGGAGATTCGTTGCCCTAATACATTGACACTGAGAGCACTGGACGACTCAAAGATCTTATTCAGAGTAAAGATACGGTTATGCAGAGGTTTATAACACACTACTGTTTTATACTTAGAGAAAGCACAGCCCTTTTCAAAATCTGCTGTCCATTAAGGTATCACAGAAAAATGAGGCTAGTTTATGGTAGATTAGTAAAGTCCAGTAAATACTTATGAAAGGCAACCTGCTGGCAACTTGCTAATCCGTGTCAGGTACTCTATTCTAGATTTAGCAAAAATCCAACACAGTTCCGAGCTGATCCAGGAGCTGAGTCTTCCTTCTTTCCACATGACCTGAGTAATAGGAGACTCCAGAAGATGCTTCTCCATTAATGACCCCTAAAATTTCCAGTTCCTACATCAGCCTATGCAATACAGCAGAATTTTGCTGCATAGTCTTTGGGTAATCTGGAGTAGTCTTTGGGTAACCTGGTATTAGGGTTGCAGGCCTGAAATGTTATCTCTGTTTGAAATTGTCACAGATATATAGATGAGTGTCCTACTAGGCAAGTATTTTATAATAATCCCCAACCTTAAGCTAGGCTAAAATATTATTTTAAAAACAATTTAAAAACAAAGAGAAAACATGTTTATGAAAAAAGTCAAAGAGACATAGGAAACAAGGTAAGGTGTTTAGTGTTAGCCCCAGTAGGCTGTTAAGCACCACACCACCTCCACCTTCCGTGGAACATGGGAAGAAAAAAAAAGGTAAGAGAAAATTCATGGGTCAAGATAAAAATGGTTTAATAAAGCAAAGGAGAAGTAAAAGAAGAAAGAATGAACACAAAGAAACCAATGCAAAGGCACTCACTCCCATGGGCCCACCCAGTTCCCAAGGAAAGGACAGCCAACCTCCCTAAACTCCCCTCCTCTCCATTTTATTCCTGAGCATGACATTATAATACGTGGAGTAGTTCTTTGGTTAGTTTGGGTCCTCTGCCTGGTTGGGTCCCCTCCCACCCTCTTGCCCGTTCCCAGTCTCTCTGTCCTTGTCGCTGTGCAAACACTGTTCAGCAATACCCAAGAACAGCATGATCAGCATTGTTTTGGTCACAAATCTCAAACACGGCACCAAATGAACTCCATCCCAGCTAGACCCAGTACCTAGGGAAAACCACTCAAATTACCATTTCAAATTCAAATCCCCAAGCCTCTCTCGCTCTGTGCTTAGCTGAGAAGTTGTTCATCATACAGTCTAACACAAGTCCAAGGTCTCAGGACAAGCACCTCTTCTATCACTTCACACTGCAACCACATGAGAGAACAATAGCTGAAAAAGGCTATCATTCACTGTCTTGCCTGCTATTTCTGGTTCATTCTGCTCCCCACGAGAAAGAGGCAACATTTTATGCTTGTTGGTTTGGGTTTTTTTCCACCTTTAAAGAGCTGGTTTGGGGTTTTTTTTTCCCCCTCCTTTTAAGAACTGAAAAAACCTCAAGCAAAATGCCTTAATCAGTAGAAAAAGCAATGTGCACATCTCAGTATGAAGCCTGCCATACCCTGAAGCTTCCGTTTTATGTAAAGACATTTTGTACAAGCATCAAAGATCAATGCACAGAAACGCAAGTCCATTGTCAGATCTTGAAGCGAGCCCTGATGGCAATCAACCATGTGATGATAATGGGTTTGGGGATCACTGACACCTAATCATCTCTTTGGAGCGTGCTACACTGTGGCCTACATGTACGAATTCGTGGTTTTGCTGCATAGTTTAATGCTCGGGTAAGAATGAATGAAGTTTTATGAAGTACGATGTTTTACAGGCTGCAAATTTATCATCAGCCAATATTTATTTGCTTTACTTGTAAGAAAAATTCTTCTGGGTGTTTGAAAGCCAATTTTCTCCTTACTCAAAAACCCACCTAATATCTGATGTCTTTCATCTGATGCACACCTGCAGCTGTTATTTCACATGTTCCAAGGTCTCCAATCTTCTATCTAGTATTTTCTTGCTCTCTGAATAGCCCCAAACTTGGCCTGTTCTGAGAATAATCTCACTTTGGACTAGTGTTCACCATAGTCAATCCTTGTTACTGTCTTTCAAATACATAGCACCTGAGAACAGTCCCCTATGTCTCCTACCAGCAGGAAAGTGGAAGACATCAATGCAGGAAAGTCTAGGTCGGTCTGAAGATCACGAAAAAGCTCCCCTTTTCCAATGACAGCTGGATAGCACAGGAGAACAAGTACACATAGCCCTAAAAAGCATTTTAACTTATTTTCAGAGTTAAAATAGGTAAAAGTTGTCTCAGCAGATCCTAATCTTCCCCCTTGCTTTAAAGCCTGGCTTTTGCCAATCAGCCATGCATCAGTGGCAGAAACACACCACTTCACCAGGCAATAATGAACTGTTGATTGATTGCTGTACAAACCATGCTGATTTACATGATTTTACCATTGAAACTAAAGGTAATTTATTTTAGGTGGCTGGGAGGATGTCAGATCCCTGTAGCATGCTCGGAAGTTTGCTCCTGTCCTCAAAAGAGATTGAAATTATTCCATTTACACAGTTATTTTAAAATCGGGCCTCAGTTAGTTAAATCTCTCATTCTGACAAATTGCCGAGTGATTTCTAGAAATGGGTCATTTTGATGACATACTATTCTTTCAGTCCACCCCATACAATGCCTTTTTTCTAAACGAGAGATTCATACTTGCTACATTATCATAAGACATACAAAAAGGTCATTAAGCAAAATCAATTTCTTTAAGGAACATTTTAAAAAACGTATGAAACCTACTTTACTGTCTTTGGCTTTCAATTAAAACTGACTAAAATCTACAAAGGCAATGTTTACAAACGTGACAGATTCAAGCGAGAAGGGCAAGTAGTGCATAAGTGAGATTAACCGAGATTTGTAGTAGTTCAGACTGAATGCTGCCTTGCTTAATATTTTCCTGCTGTGCTCTTTTTGAGCTTTCCATTATGCTCAATAGCATTCTTTTGGGATATAGAGTTAAAGAATTATGGGCATTCTTACAGAGATTACCTGAACATTACAGATAGACCCAAGACACAAGAGTAATCTCTGAAAGTGCATCAGGTTATGCCACATTTCAGGATATTGTCACCTGCAGCTTGTCCTTCAGGTTGTACATTCCTGAAGCATTCAAACCTAGAGACTGGAAAGAAGCCCTTCAAAAGATTCAGTGAAACAAGATCATATAGACGTGTGCTACACTAGTCAAAGTTTTTCCCTAAAACCCACTACACCCAGTAAAGCACTGTCAGAGTATTTTAAATACTATTGCCAGAGTTGGAGACATTAAATGGCAAAAAACTGGGTCCGAGGTGGGGTCCTGTCGATGGGAACAAGATAGCAGGGCTCTGCAGTTGATAGCCTGCCTGACCAAGGAAGAGAGTTCCAAGGGAGAAGGAGGACAGTGGCTGTGCCCAGCAAGACCCTGCTTCCAGACATCCTGAGCTGTCAGGAAAAATCTATTAGCTCTTAATGGGTCCCCTGGAGACAGGGGCAAGGACAGACAAGCACCAAGAGCAGCAGATTTGCAGCTGCCTGTCTCACCTTAGAAACACGGAACTGGATGAAGCAGAATTACCAAAACCCTCAAGGGGAAGACAAGGAAAAACGAAATATGGAATGCATTGAGTATAAACTGCAGTGAAAGGTGCTACTATTTGGATCAGTCTGTAAGCATGACAATGCCCTTCAACTTCATGTGCCCAGTACTATTCTCTAGGGTCAATTAGTCCCGACCCGGTGGTGGAACATGACAAGACACCTCACATGTATTTAAATTTAAGAACAAAAATGCTTGTGACAACAAAGCTGCATTCTGACCTGGCAATTACCAGTCATCATTACACATTCATCATAGTCTAATATTTAATTACAACAGAAATCCTGCATATTTAATGGGAGTTCCTCAAATCTTTTACCTTGCATTATTTGATTTATTTTTCCCCTCAGTGATGTAGGCAAGGGAAGTCGGGGAAATAACCCTGAGCTGCTTTCAGTAGCAATCACAGAGCAGCACTGAAAGTTCCCTTCTTGCTGCTCGGTGAGGTGGAGGCTGCTGCGGGTGCTCGGGTGAGCTGAGGATGCTCACGTCGCCAAGAGAGGAAAGAGGGATGCGTGGAGTTAATACCAGGAGCAGGCTGAGGGAGCAAACACCCAGGCAGCTGGAGCTAAGCTCCCAGGGGAGGAACACTTCCAGAAAAACCTTCCCATTTTTCCTGCCTTTAGGCACACAAGAGGGAAATCCAGCAGAGTGATGCAGCGTCACCGGCTGCTCAACCAGACACGCTTGTGAGAGCAGGCATAACAAGCTAGCTGGCAAACACACCTGCAGAAAACCACACACAGCTCCAGGCTGCTGCTCTTTTCAGGCATCATGCAGTTCCAGCCCTGCGTAAGCTGGAGTCACACCACCAAGGGGTATAAACCTTCCCCATTACAATCGGAGTCCCGCTGCTCGCTCTTGCCCCCCACCTTCCCAGGGGTAGAGCAGCTGGATGGGTGGCAGCTCTTGGACCACACCAAAGTGACTTTGACTACCAAAGTTTTGAATGCTGTGCATTTTCTGAAAGACTAACTCTGCTATTACATCCCTGTTTATTGAGATTATATGGCACTATTCAGTTTAAAGAGCAACTGTAAGTCTCTTGTCTTCCCTCAGCACTCTCAGACTTTAAGCCTCTCTATAACACTTAGGGTAAAAGCATTGTGTTTTTTAAAAAAACGGGTTTTCTACCACACAGTCACAAAGGCTAATACAAAAGTAATCTCTCCCACCCTTATGTACACTTACCATTGGGTGGCATGCCTTCTGTCCAAAGATCTGCAGTCTGCTCTCCTGCAGCACATTCTAGAAAACATGGAGGCCAGCTACATGTTCAAGTGCAAAGTTGCAGCTTTTGTCCTTGGAGGCCCAGCACAGCTGTGTGGGGCCAACTTGTACCTTCTGTCTTCAGACCAGCATGGCTTCCTCTCCTTCCACAGGAGGAGGTACCTCCATGTCACATAGGGACCACTTGCAACTACTAGTGGTACACTAGCTAGTGTACTACTGGTACATTGGCAAAGCCAGCCACTGCAGAGTCAGACCCCAATCAGGCCTAGAAACAAGGCTATCTACAATACAATCCAGTCTATATCCATAAAAACAAGGCAGTAAGAGCAGCAGAAGATAAACCTAGCCATAAGTATAGCTCAGAAAAGAACTGAGCCCCTAGGTCTGACTTAAATAGAAGCCACAGAGCCCATGGGCAGGTGTGAGTGTAGGTGCCATGTGAAGCCTGTTAGGGCAATTAAGGTTTATTAGTACCCTCAGGGCCCCGTCAGCAGGTTTTCTGATGTCTGCTTCTTGGGATGGAGACCAGACCCCCCCATACGGGGCCAGTCTTTTTTCAGTGGTGCCTAGGGACAGAACAAGAGGTAACGGGCACAAACTTGAACATGAGAAGTTCCGTCTCAACATGAGGAGGAACTTGTTTACTTTGAGGATGGCAGAGCCTTGGAAGAGGCTGCCCAGGGAGGTGGTGGAGTCTCCTTCTCTGGAGACATTCCAAACCCGCCTGGACACGTTCCTGTGCAACCTGCTCTGGGTGGACCTGCTTTGGCAGGGGGTTGGACTAGATGATCTCCAGAGGTCCCTTCCAACCCCAGAGCATTTTGTGGTTCTGTGTGATTCTGTGTTTAAACACAGTAAATCTTGCCTTGAGAAAGCTAGCAATACCAATGCCATTAGGAACTTGTGCCCTGCATGCCCGTAAGCAGGTCCTTCCTGCAGGACTCATTTCAGCCCACTCCGGAGTTTTCTGAGTGGGTGCAAACCCCGTGTGAGCCCCCTTGGCCCGAAGCTCCTCTGAGATGAGGCTGTTTACTCCCAGCATTCCACCCATCAGTCCTGTGCTCTTCCCACAAGCTTTTTGCTGCTTGTCCTCCTGCACCCCATTGACCCTTCAGCTCCAAGGGATAATTTTTGTTATGATTTCCTGCCTGGGTACACAGATTTGTCACCTTTCCTATCCCCTTTTTTGTGAGACTCTGAGAAGCTTTACCTATAAGCAGTTTCTGCGAAAGTCCTCCTGGCTCCCTTTGCTGGGCTTTTTTGGTTTGCCTCCTGCAGGGATTCTGCCCTTTGGTCTCCACAAAAAATCTTGAATCATCTTTTCTGTTATTTTTTCCTCTGTGTCATTTAGGAGAGCTCGGCTCACGTGTCATCTCTGATCTGTTCTGTCCCGGCAGTTTCCATCTGGATCAAGACTCCCCAGCCTTTGGCTAAATGCCACGCTTGCAGGAAGAGAAATGTTCCCAGGCCTTGTTTCCCTCTGGAGAACGGCGTCGCCTGTACTCCATCACCCACTTGGCTGCCTCAGGCACAGTGACAAGGTGCCTGCCCCCTACTCACAGTTTTACTGTTTACAGTTTGACTGCCAAAGGTTAATGAACACATTGTTGTTCCAGGTCTAGAAAATACATGACTCCTCCTGCAGTTTCAGCCCTTTCTCCCTTAAACAATTTCCCCAGGAATTCCCACACCAGTAGCTGCTCGACAGGTGCCATCCTCTTTCATTTTCCTTTGCTTAAATCTTGGGCCACGATACTCCAGCATTTTTTTCAGACCGTACAGCAAGGCTTTCTTCACTGTGCTATAAACTACAAACTCCTCTAAAGATGTGTTTTAATCAGCTTTTAGAGGCTTTCTCCGCAGGAGATGGTAGGTATTTAGCCTTTTCCTGCTCCTTCATGCATCAGGCAAAACTTCTTGCTGGCATTAAAACAAAAAAAAGTGTTGATAAATGATTTTCTTAAATACTTTGGAATATAGCTTGCAATATTCGTCGGGGTATTCAATATGCAGCATGAATGCTTCTTCCACCTTGAGGCTGGCAGACCGACCCTGAGGCGAGGCTGCTGGTCGTGAACCCATCAAGGCTCATGGTGAGTGGTGGCAGCAGCGTCTCAGCTCAGCCTCAACCTACTGGGGTAGTCACAGTGCACCCAGAAAGCTGGCACACATTGCTAGAGGGGACAAGGCACTGGGGCTTTCAGGAGGCTGAGAAAGAACAAGGTGTCTTCTACTGAAGGGCAAAGCTGGTGCCATCGGTGCACTTCTAACCATAGACCCAACTATGAGTTATCCTGTGGCTGTAGATGTAGCCATGGAGAGGCAGCACTGGAGGAACGACAACCTTTCACTACAGGAACGACTGAGACTGAACTGCTATCGGTATCCCAACGTGCCAAATGACTAGGCTCTGAACAGTCTACCTTCTCTTTCCCAGGAGATCTTTTTGCATGAACACGTGACACAAAGGGGTTATGAACAAGACCTTCCTTCTCTCAAAAATAAAAGCTACAGTTCTAGATGTGGGGCTTTTTTCAAGCCTACTGAGCTCCACACTCTCCAGGATAGGATGCCAAATTTAGTATAATTTCAGTCAATGTTTTAGGGATGTACACACAAGAAAGACTTAAGAAGACACCAGGGCGCTGAGCTCAGCTTAGTCCAGCCAAGAGTCTGCTAGGTCTGGGCACATACAAAACAGAATATTAAGAACCTAAGTAACTACTGCTAAAAATAGGTGACTGCTCGTGATGAAGTTAGCTCAATGTAAGAGGTCACTGCCTTCTTCAGCTGGAAATGACTGTCTCCTTAACAGAGAATAGCTGACGGTGGCATGGCCTTCTATTCTGCAGACTAATGAAGTTCACTGGAAAACTTTTCAGGGCTTATCTTACATTGTAATAGAAAAGGAGTTGTTGTCATGTCTCAGCTGGGAGGAGGTAACTTCCATTTAATGTGTAATAAGTTGTATATGTGCTCTTGTCTGAGAGGTCAGGAAAACGGTCAGACATTTGATGAGTTAAATGAAAGTGGTGTGGATTGTTTGCTTTTGGAGTGGGAAACTTAAATCCCACTTCTCTTGAGTGTTAAGCAACAAAGTGTTTTTGTTGGATCTGGTCCTTGTTTGATATCCCAGATGTCAGAATCCCACTGGGGAAAGGAACCAGGTTTGACAAACACAATCTTATGTCCTCTCATGGCATTGTGTTACACACAGAGCATCAAATTAACTTCTTTGCAGAAGGCATTAATCAGACTCACGTACTATTAAAACCGCTGTTACGCTGAACTGAAAGGACACTATGTATGTTTTATTTATGCCTTCTCACAAAAATAGTTTTGTTCATAAGCTTGCATGCTTTGTATATACTAAAATGTGCATAAGATACTTCATTTGACAAGTCATCTTCATCTCTCCTAGTAATTTCTGATTAAGAGATACATTCACTGTCAAAGAACTGAGCTGACATTTTAAAATATTCCCTCTCTACAAAGACTAAGAGTGTTGCATGAACTTGGGGGAATATCTAATGACCACATGCAAACAGGTACAGGTAAACTCACCCATAGAGTCATAGAATGGTTCGGGTTGGAAGAGACCTTAAAGATCATCCAGTTCCAACCCCCTGCCCTGGGCAGGGACACCTCCCACCAGACCAGGTTGCTCCAAGCCCCATCCAGCCTGGCCTTGAACCCCTCCAGGGATGGGGCAGCCACAGCTTCTCTGGGCAACCTGTTCCAGTGTCTCATCACCTTCACAGGAAAGAATTTCTTTCTGGTATCTAATCTAAACCTCCCCTCTTTCTTTCATAAAGACATTCTTAGGTGAATAGTGAGTATCCTCTCTAGGTCTCACCCCACCTGCTATTGGGGCACACCTCTAATCCTGTCTTTGTTGTCCCTGTGATGGATATTGTGAATTCGGATGCTCTCTCTCCCCAGTTGGCACAGCCATGGGCCAGGAGGAGGACTGAAGTATCACAAAGTCAGCGCTATTTTATGAGCTTTTATCAGTTGCACCTCACCTGCAGTGAGGACTGTCTCACTGAATTGCCCATGGAAGCAAAGCCACATTTCCTACCAGACAGCATGTGAGGGCATGCAACACGTGGAATCAAAACAACACACACACACACAGAGGAGTCAGGTAAGTTAAGCAACACCAAGAAATGTAGGAAAGAACTCAAATATAACTAAAGCTATTCATTTGGAGAACAAACCACTCCCTCTCTCAATGCATCTGTGAATGCCATTCCTGGTTCTTCTTCATCTTTTCCCCTCCTCCCGGCAGCAAAATGCTGCTAGCTGCCGCATCGAAGCTGACAACCTCGAGTGATGGTTTCCAAAAGACATCCACCTTTTCCCAGGAATGGTTGTTGTGTCCTTCCTTGCTTTCCTGGGGAATCACCCAATTTGGCAGGAGAGGTGTACCTGCGTGGCTATAGCAGTAACCACTGGTGTCACTCCTTGGTTAGAGGAATGCCCGTTCCTGGAGCCCTTAATTGTGGCAGTAGCGCCTGGAAGTCTGAGGGCTGCCACAGATGGAGTCACACAGATGCTCTAAGGGGCAAGGGCCACAGGCTATCCAGGACTATGGAGAAGAATCTCTTCTGTAGCTCTCCTGAGCTTTTCACCACTGGGACAGGGACAGCCCACATCCTTCAGTGAGCAGCGTCAGAGCTGTTCGCTCGACTCAAGTCGACAGGTCTGGTTCACAAAGTTTGCTGTAGCTACAGACAGCCTGCATCTTAGAGCTGTTGCTTACACACATCTCGTCTTGGAATCCTGCTTTCAAACCTAACTATTCAGCAATCAGTACATCTACGCACAGCTGTATCACGCAGATCTATGTATTGCTTCTCTGGCGCCCCTTATATTGTTGATAATTAGATTTACCTAACAAACGCAAAATTCACAGAACACCCGGAAAGAACTATTTGTGTGGTAGGGCAAGATAAAAAGGAAACTTCATTTCACACAAATATTGTTAAATCCTGCTTATACTTCCATGAAAATCTTTCTCTTCATATTTAAAGTTTATAGTGGTGTACAAAGTACAGTGTTTCTTTTCATATTCAAAGTTTACAGCAGTTTCAAATACATATTAATATAGAAGCCGTAATGTATTCTGAGTTAAGCTGTCATAAAATCTAGGGCTTTTCACATCATCACTTTTGAAGGTCGGTGCCACAGAGAAAAAGAAGCATCTGTATTGGATCACCACGAAGGTTTGTAATACATTGCAATAAATACTGCAATATATTTCATTTTTATATGTTTTTGATGAAGAGGCAAAAGTGCACCTTCAACAGTTGCTTTTCAAAAATTGCTCATCTGTTTGGAACGGCTGTAAAAGAGATTGAAGCTAAACATTATTCATGGATACATTACAGCTCCTCACTGAGACCACAGCTGAAATGAGAAGAAGATTCCAATGATATTTTATTTGGAGTATTGATTTTTCTGAGCTCGTCCCACAAAGCTATTGCATGTGCATTCCAGACAAGTATGAGAAGATGTAGATTGTCCTAGCTGGCTTTTTTTCCTAAGTTTATTTTTCTTCCCCCAACTTGGTCATACACATTTTGCTAATTTTGTGCTTCGTTTCTCCCAGAGCCCCTAACAAGGACGAAGTTTGCTCCTTTGCAGACTTTTGAAAACAGAGCCTAAATCAGTTCAGAAGTGTGTGGAATATCTTTGCACCTCACTGCACAGCACTGAAAAGTAGCAGTTATTTTCCCTCGAAACAACGCTTGTCAAGAAGTTAGGTCGTTGGATGCAGAAACCTGGAAAAGTCCCATTCTAACACACAAGCATAAGAAGCAGCTCTACCTGAAGCCTCATACGGGCTGGAAGGGCACAGAAGAAGCTGGGATCGGTTTGAGAAATGGTAAGAGTCCAGATTACAGCCTCCACCTTGGATTTAGCCAGGCACCCTGGAGCCTACCGATACGCATTTTATGTGGAACAACACTTGGAACCAACACCCCAGAGAATGGGCTCGGCACAGCAAAGAGCAGGCAACCACAGGCACACCACCAACGCCCCTGGAGGAGTGAAGAGTAGGGAAGAGGTTGTAGACATGTTAGTAGAGTACTCCATCTGAGCAAATTTGGTCTGTCAAGAAGCCTGGCCCTGGTTTTTAATTTGCAGCAGATTCTGCAGTAGTCAAGTTACAGAATTCACTTTAGGGTTGCCTAACAACTAGACTTGTCTCTGAAGCTCCCCTCTCATCTGCTCAAAAGATCTCTTCAGGTCACCACGAGGCAGAGTGACAAAGGAGCAAGGGGGTTGTACTGCAGTTACTTCTCATGATAGTTTAACCTTGAGAAACTGAAGTCAGTCTGACTCCTGAAAGTGTAGTCAGCTCCCGGAGTAATGAGAATTCCTGCCTATTCTGCATTCCCCTGTGCCTAGTGGCTGCCAGGAAGAAGAAAACTGCAGGTTTTCAGCAGTTCCTAAAAAGAAAAAGGCCAGGGGAGGAATAAGAAGGAGTGGTAGTGACTTCGAGTTATGCTTCTCTCTGCAGGGCACCAGGATGCTTGGAGGCCAGTGTGGGCTCCACTGTGCTGCACGGGCATCTTCTGTGGGGCACTACCCATCATGGGCAGCTCAGTATATACTGCCAACAAGGAGTGAGGGATTCCCTGCTGACTTACACCACCCCTTCTCTCTGCTGCCTTACAAGGGTTTGCACAGCGTTGCCTATGGAAGCTTCACCTATGGGCTGCACTCCCTGGGGGAGCTCGTCCCCTCCTGGTGCAGGACATCAGCATGTGAGGTTTCAATCAGAAAGCGAATGGTCTTCATGGGGGACCTCTCTTTCCCAGGAACTGCAAGCCTGACACAAGTCATGGCATGCAATTCTCCTTTTCCTTTCTGGGTAAGAGCCGGCTGAGCTTTCCCCTACAAGAAATACTGGTTTGCCATTCCGCGATGACTTATTTATGTCACTATGCATTGAATTCTGCTAGAATGGCCTATTAACTACAGAATATCAATACGTTGTGCAAGTTCCAGAAGAAACTGCATTAACAATACCATAAAGTAGTTATGATTTTATGAACTCACAATCCTGCCATGATACTTTATTAAAATGTTATGGGTGAACACTGGATTTCTCATTTGGATCTGCCTTACCTGAATGAAGTGAAAACATCAAAAGGGCAAGGTTATTCTAGTTCAGTGAAATACTCAGGTGGTTTCCCAAACATTTCACATTATGATGTAAAAAACACACACCCACCCTCACTCCCACCAGAAGATGATAATAAAACTTTGCATTTCTGCTCTTCTTTTGATCCACATTTCAGGGTTTTCCAAACCCAAAGAGTCTTATATTGTGAATGAATAGATAGTGACCATGATCTGCAATAAGATTTTTGTGGATAATTTTTTTTTTTTAAAAATCATTGGAAAAATAGTTTTATTAAAAAATTTCTCTGTGGAAATATGGGGCTTTTAGTTAACTTCTCTGGCCCAAACTGATCAATTGTAGGATGCAGTTGCTTGCCAAAATTAGGTGAAGAGTGGCAAATAACACTTACCTTTTGCTCTTAGCATATTATTTGTGATGAATAAGACCAAGGTTTGAGCCCTGTTCATTTTATATCTAAGCCTACTCAATTTAAGGTATGTCATCCACCAAATTAATATCTTGCCTTCTTGCCACAAACATTTTGAAAGATCTAGGCTTCATGCCATGTATAAAAATGAAAAATCTTTTAAATCCAATAAAAGAAGTGAGAAAACAAAAAAAAAATTACTCCATATCTACTTGATTCCCATTTTAGGACAAAAACAAAGTGGGTACTTACAGCCAAAAAAAAGAGAAGAGGAAAAAAAAGGAATACTCAAACTCTCAGATAGCCACCCTAACAGAAAGAGCTCCTAAAGTACCATTCAGTTATGAAAAGTTAACTAAGACCAATTTTTCTGTTGTTCATTTCATTTTTGTTTAAAATTGCATAGAAAGCACAGGCATAAGCTGAGACAATCAGCACATAAATATTGAGCAGATTTATTTCAAATTCTATATCTTCTCCCATTGATAGCAGCAATAAAGCTTTCAGCAGTGTAAAAGTCTAGAAAAACATTCCCTGAAACTATTGCCAAATGGATCTATTTTTCACTCAAACTCTCTACCGTATGGGGGCCATAAACTGCCGCAGGGTCACATTTAACAGGGGAACCAAGCTAAATAAAATAAGAACCAAGCATGTAACTTAGTCTCCAACTTTCCCCACCCCCCTACTCCAATGTGAATCTCAGTGATTTGAAAACCAGGCTGATTTTGCTTTATAAATAAATAAATCACTTGATTTGACACTCAGTGAATTTGCCTGAGGGCAAAATGAGATCTTCTGAATACTGTTTGTTCTGGCACCCTTTCTGACAGAAGCCCAAAATCTAGCAGTAGCAGGGTTTAAATGAGACACTCTCTTCTGAGGCCTGTGAAGAAAAAATAAGTAAAGCGTATCTTGTTCAAACAAACAAACAAAAAAAACATTCAAACCCGTACAGACAGGGTAGATGTCAGGTGGGACATCTTTCAATCTGGCATATTCTCATTGCTATTACACAACTACTGGATGGACTTGTCATGAAGTTCGATGGTATTATTTTTTTTTCCAAGCAGTGACCACAGATGACTAATGACTTTCGACATAGATGTATTAATGTTTTATACTTGTTTCTGTTACTACATGTGTTTGGACAGAAGAAAGAGGCTACCCTCAGGTTTTGTGTTTGTTTTTATTTTTTTCTTTCATCTTGACAACCTTACTATTGGAAAAAAAATAAAATTGTTTCAAGACCCAGAAAAAGCCTTCTGTAGTGCCTTAAGAAATGACATTCAAGATATCATTTATCTAGTTTTACTGAATACTTGTTTTCAAAGCAATGCAACATCTTAATGCAGGTTTCAGAAAAGCATAGGAATCTGGAGTGACAATTTTCTACATGTCTACACAGCTGTTAGGGCCATAACTATTGAATTAAGCTGACCTGCTACAAAGCAGCAAAATTTAGTGATGGACATTTCATTATGAAGTTTTTGACTGGCAAACCCTTCAGCACCCTTACTGGATTGCCAACCCTCCCTCCTGCTCAAAATCATTCTCTGAAATGATTATAAATAATCAAACCCTTGTTCTCTGTTAAGAAACTAGAATGATCTTGTCCCTTCACATTGCTCTAAAAATAAACCAAAAATATTATGGAACATAGAAACCTCACCAAACTTCATTGCCTAATAATGGGGATTGTTGTTTTAAAACCTTGTGTTCTTCCTCTAAATAGGCTTATTGTAATCATTACACAGCACTAGAATCAGTTTCTGCACAGCTTGAAAGATGATGTTTCTGTGGAGGTTGTTAGTTAAAGAAATATTAAATTACAGTAGGGGCAGCGTAACCATTTTTTCGTCTTTCCTTCAGAATATTTCAAAACTATTTTCACAACATCCTGAAGATTTTCCTTAGATGAAGCTTCCAATAAAAACTGTAATTTCCTTTCAGGAGAATTCAAGAAGGACTGACAGGCCCAAAAGAATAGTTGTTTCTGCCACGTGGATGGAGAACAGAAACAAAGGCACATCATGCCAGGTACAGGTGATACTTTTCTTTGAGAAGATACTGGCTTTCTGCAGATTAGGGAAATACACTAGATCCAATGTGCCTGGATTATAGAAAGGCATTCAGGGGGAATTTCTAGAATAGAGAAGTTGGGAATTAGAAAATCAATTATAAAATGGGTTATGAAGTAAAGGGAGATGACTGACATTGCAGTAAATAAGGAGCTTCCAAGCTAGAGGGAAGATGTTAGGAGAACATCTCAGATCACAGGACAGGCTGTGTTCATCTTTCCTTTAATAACTTTTACACAAGGAAAAGACAGGTAACTCTACTAATAGAACGTGTAGATATTGCAGACCTGGAAGACACCACCGGAAAGGAGAAATGGATTATCATGTAGTGAGAATGGAATGACCTTAGAGAACGAAGTGAGAAATGAGAGACAATATAGCAGTATTAACAGCTGTAACACTGCACAATCCTATCAAAGGAAATCCTCTTATGTACTGGAAGCTAATCAGCTGGAATTAATATAGAAGGAAGAAAATCTCCTCACAGATAGTCAGATTGGAAGAACAAGAGACACCAATCTGACACAGTCATTAAAGAGACAACTAATATTTGTCAGGCAAAGTCGCTCTAGCAAAGACAGAGGGTATTAATGCTTCGCTATAAAACCCTGTTAAGAGTCTATCTAGAATTCAAAACACAACTCTAATCACAAAGTCTCAAGAGACATGAATTCACAAGGAAGAGCTACACAATGTGGCTACGAGGATGGCTGGGGCAATAGAGTACCCACCATGCAGAGTGAGAACAGAGGTGTCTGCCTCGCCGAGGGAATGAAGATCTGTGTTGAAAAAGAATGCAGTCTGATTGAAAGTTTGGGCTACTCAGTGTTTTGGTTTCAGATGGATGTACATTGCTTTTTTTTTCTCCAAGGTGGTCCTATTTTACTCTCCGAAAATTCATCTTAAAAAGAATCAAAACACAAACCCGTCAACTCCTCCCTATGGTTTTGTGAAGCACAAGCAAGAACATCGTCCTGCCTGGTTAGTACTTCTGTGGAGCATTTCAGCAAGGCTGATCTTTGCATAGTGCATGTGTGCTCACACTGCAGAACCTCATAGTACAGACTCGCTACAAGCAGAATGCATTAGAAAAATACTCATAAATAAGTATTTCATATGCTCCTTAATCAAAGTTTTTCCTTCTTTTTCAAATCCAAGCAAATGTCATGTCTTTGCAACTTGCTGTCCAACACAGTTGTGACATAAGTTCTCATTAACGGATTCCTTTTTACAGTACGAATACCTTGAAGTCTTCATCCATTTAGTTCCTAAACTTGGAAAAAGATAAGTTTCTTTTTAATGAGCACCAAAGCTTTCTGATTCCTTAAATTTCTGAGTTACGTTTAATGAAAATGTGGGGCTTTTTCCTAGTGTTAGAATTCAACCACTCTGACCAATATCCAAAAAATCCAATAATTTTTTTAACTTCACTTGGCTGCAAAATTTACCTGAAAATATATCAGAAAATCAAACCCAAACCATTTTCATCCTTCACTTCAGAAAGAGTTGCATGTTTAAAGTTGTCCATACATACACATGTTCAAATATGACTGTATAGAGGAGGACAAGGTTATTTTCCATAAAGAAATGCTTTCCCATCTCCTCTTCCCACTTTCCTTTTCCACTGTGTAGGCACACTCTTTGCTTCTCATTCTTGCCTTTAACCTATGGTTGGAGGCACTTCGCAGAAAAAGACCCAAGAATGGTCTTTCTGATATTCATCTCTTGCACCCACTGTGTCCTGAAAAAAATTTCCTTCCATTGTGTCTGCAGGAGACAGGCTTCCACAGCAGGCTCAGAGTACCAAATGACAATGATGCACAGCAAACAGTCCCCAAGATTAATTATAGATTGATGGAAATGAAGGGAGAAAAGTAGAAGACATAAAATCCACAGAATGTTTTTGAAAGAATCAATGGAATAAATACACCCACTTCCAAGACAACTCAATGCATCATCTTGCCTTCTGACAGTACGTAAAGCCATTTTCATCCCCCGGTCTTGAATTTCCTTAATGAGTTAACAAGGAGCTCTCTTTAATGAGATCCTATTACACAAGCTAAAGACCTAAACGAGATTTGTTTTTAAATGATTCACTATCCATCATCTTACTGTTCAAAATTCAGCTTCAGAAAGCATCATAAGTAACAACCCTCAAAAAGGAAAATTCTCAATACCAACCTTGCTCTTCTCATTACTGCTTTTAATGGGGCTTGCAGCCTGTCAACCAAATGCAACACACTCAGGCACACACAGGGATGACAACTAATTGAATGTTGAATCCTACGTACCTTTTGCTCGACCTATTCCCACACAACATGTATTCCCAAAACGTGGAGGAAGATCAAATCAACGTGGATGAGCTTAGATTTAGGTCATCTGCATCTGCAGCCAATAGCAGCCCATTTTAATTGACTGCATCAAACACTGTATAAAACTCAACTGAATTAAGGACTGTCTTATTCATGCAGAAAAGACAGCACATCATAACGGAGACCTTAGAAAATGCATCTTAATTTCTTACATCATAGAATCATGCAGCAGTCTTAAAGAAAGGATGTTATAACAGAAGGTACTGAATTAGTCCTTACATGACCTCATGTTATTATATTCCTTCTCTATGACCCCCAACAAGTGACTTACCTCTCTGTGCCCTTTTTGTAAAACAGGAATAAAAATGCTTTCTCTTACTCACCTTTTGCCTGTCTTCCCTGGAGTGTGATTTAGTAGGGTATGAATTCTCTCCTTTGAGCATATATAGAGCTTTGCACAGCAGGACCTTTCTGCACTGTGCCATCTGAATAAAATGCTTGATAACATTTAATGAACACTGACGTTTTCGGAGTATCCTCAATGCTTTGAAAAGGCTTCTGCTACATTCTCATTCCTCAGCAATAGCATGATCCCAGTCACTCTAACACCTGAAACTACTGCAGAGGATATGCAAGTTTAAAGCTTATGAAAAAATATCTTCAGGCTTACATACATGTATGTGCCTTATGTAGATAACACATCACTTGCATATCTCCCTTAGTTGCTGGTTAGTACCGTAGCCCTGGGATCCAGGGAAGAGGACAAACCTTACCAGCTCATTAGTATTACAGGCTTCCATAATTAGAACAATCCACTTACCCTCTCCTCTCCAAAAAATATTCCAAGATCACAGAGGTCCTAAGTTGGAGTCATGCCGATGAGTTTCAGGCTGGCGTACCAGATGTTTCTCAACTTGTGTCCCAAGAACCTGTGCATACACTCTTCAAAATTATCTCCCTAGAGAGAGAATTTTAATAATTAGAAATTTAATAATGAGAAAATTAGTTGTGTCGCTGGATGACCACAGTGCCCCCAGCCTCAGCCCTGGCATGGCTACAGAACCACTCGTGTTTTGCTCTCCTCCCCCCTGAGGTAGATGGAGCAGCAGATGTAAGACCTTGGGGAAGGGAGTGTCCTTTTGTTCTGCACTTTTGCAGAGCCCAACCCAAGTTGTTTCAAGCAAACAGAGGGGTTCCCAAAGGCGTCTCCATGGCTCTGTCTGTCCACCTGTGCTGCCCGGAGAGGCGCTGGAAGGGATGACTGAGCTTGACTTCGCTTTTAAACTAGACAGGCATTCTGTCAGCAAGGTCCAAGGACCTGCTTCCTCCTCCTAATTGCAAGGAACAAATCAGTGTAACCACGGCGCATTTCACCAAAAATTCCAGGCTTTGCTAACCCTGTGCCGGGAGACTGCTTGGAGCAGGTAGGACCCTGCGTATCTGAGTTTATTGGACAGACCCATGCTCTGCAGGTTGCCCACAAGGGTCCCGTTTGGAAACGAGCCAACGGCCTGGGGATGAACTCTTAGCTTTGCAAAATCTCTGTGGGAGCAGGAACAGACACAACATAAGACTCTGATACATCAAAGTATATGAACATGCACTCGCCACTACCAGCCATTACTTTTATGGAAAGCACCAAGTCATGCATTCAGTTGTCCTGGGATTTCAAGGGCATTTCAAAAGGTTTCTAAAATTTAGCATGTGCTTTACTGAATTGGGACTAAGGGAAGTGAAAAGCAAGGAGAGTGAGTGGAAAGAATAAGAAGCCGTGTTTTTGTATCTGTTGATCCTTCGTATCAACAGAGAACCTGGAAACTCATTTCCCAGGAAATACTCTGACTCTGATGTTTATTTCGCATTTCATTTTTCAACTGGGCATCCTACTAGGGTCTCTCATCCCAAATGCAGTTGCAGACCCTTCCTACTGTAACAGGTTCTCCAGGTGAGTTAGAAAGCTCGGGGAATTTTTTAGGCCAGCCCCTTGGCCAGAGTAGGGCTATAACATCTGTCTCATGCCTGATACATGTCTGGGTAACCTCTCCTTAAGCTTTTATAGTGACGGGGTCTCCCCAGCACCCTTTAACTTTCATTCCACTGTTTCCATTTTCTGTTGGCTCAGCTATGAATGCCATCAATATGATGACACTGGGCTGTGTGGTTGTGGTTTGCCTCAAATATTACCAGTCCTTTCTTCTTCTAAAGGGATACGTTCAAACCTGCATAGAAGACAAATTCTGTATTAGCTGCCTTTAATTGCTTCTTATATCAGGGATCCTTTGGCAACTATCTGTTGCAAAAAGTCCTTTTGTATCCTTCCTCTGGTGTTCTGAAGGAACTTTGCAATTCTTCCCCTATTCAGCTCTTCAACTACTAAAATACTGTGACTTCTTTTACAAACTTCTCCACAGCTGCCTCTGTTTCTACACTTGAATTTTCAGAATTCACCTTTTACCCCAATCTTTATCTTACTTTTTATCTCCAATTTCTGCTGTATGTTCAATAACAACCTAATTGGAACAGCTTCACTAAAGATAAATGTCTTGTTTGCTTGTGTTTGTCCATCATGTATATTGTCTTGTAGATGTATAGGCTGTATGATAATTTCCATTCCCCAAGTACACTTTGTTTCAATTTTTCTTCTTCTAACTTACCTTACCTCTAAGTTAAAAAAAAAAAAGGTTATGCAATCAAGTTGTCTGGCTCTAAGTTTTCTGCCAAGCCACATTTCAGCTGGTGACAGATCAAATTTAAAGGACTCTGCCCTGAAATTTAGGAATGCCAAACAGGAATCTGATTTTTCAGCTTTTTGAAGTATTCTTCTGACAGTTTCTACAACGCTTTCCATAACACCATTGAACCTGGATGCCCTCGGCCTGAAGTAATACGATCACATTCATATTCCTTTGAAAACCATTTCTTTTACCCATGACAACATTTACTATGTCACATTTAGTAAACACAGATGTTAGTCTTGAAATTTCGTCTCTTTTAGCCACAATTTTCTACTGATGATACTTCTAGACAGCAAAAATAATTGCTCAGAAGCATATCACTCTTGTTCCATCAAACAAAGTTTTGATACTGGCTTGGGTTTTTTTACCTTTCTTCATACACTTTTATACTAGGAAATATTCTCTTGCTTTCTCCTTCCAACTTGCTTATTTTAGCACAACTAACTATTCTCCAAAGCCTTTGTTGCTACTAGCACACAAGGTGCTGCACCGGGGTTCACTTTCCAAATTATAAAGATCTCACTAATATTTAAGCTGATGTTCCAGTTCTCACATGTAATTCTTTGGATTAATTTAGGAAAAAGCCCTCCTTTTATTCATCGTCCAAGATGGCATCATTAAGTTAGTTTTAGATGCATCTAGTCTTTATCTGCTGACTTTTATAAAAGAAGGGTTTGCTTCCTCCAAACATAGTTTTTCTAAACACCAGACACTGTTAAAATCTGATTTTTTTCTATTTTTTTTTCTCCCCCCCCCGCCATGTTCTCCAGAATTTTTCATCCTGCTTCTTCTAAATAATGGATCAAGCTTTATTTAGACTTGTCCTTTGAGTCTTTGATCTTGTTTCATTTCTCATAGGAGTTTTAAGATTTACTTATTCTTAAGATTAATTTATTTTCTAAGATTTATTTATTTAAGATTAACATTTCTTGTTTCCTACCTCAAAACATATGGCCCTGGCTTGGTTGCCTTCCTTAGCTTGCCAAATCTGCATTTTTGAAAATCTTTTTACTGTACAGAAGAAGTCCTTCTGAAAATCCTTTTCTCAGGTTGGGGCCCCCGATTTCTGTTACGATTTGATCTCAGATATTCTACAAGCTGTCTTGTCTTGCATGTTTGACATCAGTTTCAAATGTGTTAGGATGCATTAAAATCTTTCCCTCTTTTTCTGGTTTCCTCTGGCAAATGGATAGCTTTCATAAGTTTCGTTCTTTTTTAAGATGATACATGCTTACTTAGCAAACTCCAGTAATTACTCTGCTCCTCTCATCCTACTCAAGTCATCCATTGCCTTCCTGGACAGCCCCAGTTGCAGTGGGACCTGCATTTCTTCTGCTTTTCAGTTTGGATAGCGTAATTTATCACTTGGTAGCCAAAGAGAATGCGAAGTCCAGAAGTCTATAAATATGAGGTATCCCTAATTAAATAACATATAAACCAACTTAGAGATGAATAAACCTAATATGAGGAAGGGACAGCATCTACCACCACCAGTCTAATTAAGCCACTCTTAGCAGCAATTCTGGTTTAATTCTTCTATGATACTTTATTCAGTTTAAAGTGACCTATTAGAGGGCTGGGATAATAAATGAAGGCAACAATAAGGACCATAACACAAGTGTTAAATTTCTTTCAATGTTAATAAACTGCAGTGTCATAAAATTTTAAACAGGATTTTAACAGACATAGTTCATTCTGTAAACTGGACTGCCCTTTTAGCATCTTACCTTGAAACCACATAACTGAAATGCTACATCAAAGAGAAAGGATACCCTTTGAAAAAGAACTATTATTCATTGTAATGGATAATCAAGGTTATTTTCTCTAGAAATCATTAAGTACTTTTCAACAAACTTTAAATACTTTAAATGCAGACCTGCAAGGAGCTCGTATATTTAAATATTTGTGTTTTCACAGGTCCATTAAATACAAGCTAAGATAAAAGTATGTAACTTCCTCTTATGAGCAGTGTTAGAAATAGCAATTAAAAGAAGAAAATCTCAGAGAAGGGAAAAAAAAAAAAAAGAGAGAGAAGTTGTGTTGATACAACCAGCACCAAAACCAAGCATGTCTTTTCTGGAAGACTATTTCTGGAAGCTTTCTCCCATGTTTTCGAACTATTTGTAGTTCAAAACTTTTTCTTCAGCCAGCCTGCAGACAGAACTTGAATGGCTAGAAAATATACACCTGACAATCTGACCTGTGCTATTTCACTCCTGTAAAATTCGGAGTGCATGACGAGCTGGTATACGCAGCAGGAGTCCCTGTTTGCAAGAATTAAACGGACAGTTTTTCTGAAGGAGTTTAGCAGGAAAATAAAATGTCACAGTCGTCACATTACTTGTTCCTTCTCTGCTTGAGGCCTCTCTGTTCCTCACACCTCCTACTCTTTTAAGCTCCCATGCTGAACAGAATCTGGATCACGGCCTGTGAATTGTGCTGGATCTTTTGTCTTTCTGTTCAAGGTGAAGCAAGCTCCATCGAAATTGCTTCCTGAAACAATCTAGGCCTGTCTATTAATATTCTTCACATACACAGACTGGAAATAGCTCTGAGGAAAGGGATCTATTAATTGTATTCATCTGCATTTGGCCCTTTATATTACTGGTATTTTCCCCAGATGGGTACTGGTTGCTCCACAGGTTTTGGGACTTTGGGATGGAGGTTCCAAAGCACTTCCATGTAGTGATTCAGATCCATTCCTTGTTCTGACAGAAGTATATTTGGCTTTAAGTCACTTGTTTTTATTCTATAAAATCCCCATTAAAACAATAACTAAACTATCTTTGTCTTATAAATGGCTTTAAGGTCATCTCTTGCTCCTATTTGCCCACCTGGGGATCCCTCCAGGGGTGGCTTTAATTTAGTCAACCTGTTAATTTCTCCTAAAATACCTGAAACGATTAATTTTTTTTTTTTTGATAATTTGGAAACTTTAAGTAGTAAGAAAAAAAAAAAGTCAGGAGTCGAATTTTGTTTACTTTCGTTCATATGAAGACTCTATATATTGTGATGTGACTGAAAGTAAGGCTTAATTTTTTCAATTAAATTTAGAGGAGCTATCACTGGTGCAAGGTGTTATTTACAGTGAGCAATGGCCTGACAGTCCAGGCTTTGGATTTTAATAGTTATTGAAAACTTCCCTATTATCCCACCTTCCTCATCAGGCGTTGATTACGCATGTCACAGTTTGCATTCTACTTACCTGACAGCTTTTCCAGTTCTGGCTTATAGACAGCAGGGCACGTAAGGCTGTCGCTTCTTAGGGCAACAGCAATAAAGGCAGGAGAGCATGATGACACTTACAGAAAAGGTTACAAACCTCGCTTTCTTGTAAGTCTTCCAAGCATCAGTCTGAACAAGGAGCTCAGAGCAGGTGCACCTTCCACTCTACGCTACCACATTTGGTTCTAAATAAACTGCTAGACATACTCAAATCACAAAGAAGCAAACAGGTTTCTTTACTGTGATTGTTGCATGCAATTTTTTTCTATTTAATAACGTTAATAACCAAGGTAAAGTATACTAAATAGCTTTCTCATTATTTCTACAAACTTCTTTTCTTTTTCTTTTTTTTTTTCCCCATGGCAAAGGACTTATTCTCTATTCTCTTTTATTTTCAACTCCAGTAGAAGTCCAAATTATATCATTTTGCATAAAATTTGACCCTGATGTGTAAATTTGACACTTTGAGCTGCAAGCGATACAGCATCTGCCAAACAGGAATCTGCTTCTAGCCCTTTTTTTAACTACTCCAGAATGCAAAAAACCAATAACCACACTGTAGTTTAATTATACATTAGCACCATAGTGTACGTGAAGAAATAAAATAATAAAGATGCAACTGATTTTATGGTTCAGCAAATTTTAAAATTTTACCAACAATTAAAAAAAAAAACTACTAAATGCTTATTTGTCCATTCTGTTGTTTCCCATATAAGGCTTACACTTTAATGCTTTAACAACATGTAAAGAAAATTACTTAGCTTTTTTTAAAAAAAATCACTTAATATAATTATATAACTTGACGTTCTAATTCCTAAAATAAAAACAGACCTTTGTAGACCTTTTGTGCATGAATATCTTACCTCATCTGCAGTGCTGCAATAGCCTTTGGTTTGCTGTTCTCATCTCTTTTGGTACCAAGCTGGCTTTTGGGGCCCCTGTTTATTGTTTGTAGAAGATCACATCAGCAATACAGCTGTCTGGGACAAAGAGAGGAATTAAAAAGCCTGGAGACACTTGTTCTAGTTTGAAAGTTGAAATTCATATATAATTTTAAAGCAGTTCTTCTGAAGGATGGTGTGAATTTATTACCAAATATTGTCTTTTTCGCAAAATTTAAAGTTGGTTTTGCTCAGCTCTGACAAATAACCAGCAAAACTACCAGTGCTACCTTTTTTCTTAATTGGGTCTGAGAGGGAATAGGTTATTTTCTCCTTAGAAACATATCTGACAACTTTCTCCCACAGTAGTTGTAGTTCAAAATCTCTCATGCTTACTCATAAATCCAAACCTAAAAGACTGCACGTGCAATGTTTTTGTGCTTAGCATCTGCCAATACTATATGTATACACTTCAAAGAGAAAATAAAAGAATAGATTCTCTTCTTCGTTGCACTGCCAACAAGCAAAGTGGAAAAGAGAATAAAAGCGTGTTTTGTGTCTAAAAGTAGCTAAGTCATTGCATAGAAACACCTGCCCAGGCAGCCTAGGAACGTCCCCAAGAGACCAGTTTGTAAGGTACCATCTCCTAGATTGTTATGGTTTGAGAAAAACCCATAACACTCTATTGTTGTTTAGACAATTATTCTATTACCTGATGACCCCTCCCCACCCGGAAAGGGGAATCGGGAAACAGAAGGAAACACAAGGGTTGAAATATAAATAGATTTAAAAGACTAAGACTATTAACAATAATACTAAAGAACCAGTATTAATCCCGATACTGATATAAAATACAGTAATTATACTCAGCCCATTCTCTCAGCAGGAAGCTGTGCACTCCCAGCAGGGACAGCAAATGGTGGACACTGCCAGCGCAATGGCTTCAGGAGGAAGGGAAGGCCTCAGGGCTCCGGCACCGGGGCAAGGAGTTGTCTGGACCCGCCGCCATCAAGGGAGAGCGAGCTACGCAGCAAACTTTCTAATTTATATTGAATGTGACGTTCATGGTATGAAATAATCCTGTTGGCCAGCCTGGGTCAAATGCCCAAGCCTTGCTCCTCCTTGTCCCTGCACCTGGCGAGGCTCAAAAACACCAAGACCTTGAATCCCACAGAGCCTGGCTGGCTATAAAGTAAATATTTTCACAAATTCAGACACTAGAGTCTTCTAGAAGCACAATTTTCCCCAGTATTAGAAGAAAAGTTAGTCCTGTGTCTCTCAACCCAGGGCATAGATGCAGAAGGGAAAGGAAAGAAAAGATAATAAAATAGAAGAGGTAAATACGGACTGGAACATCACTGTACCAAGTGCTAAGAAAGGCTTCACAGGACCCAAAGGCTGTAAGGGTCCTACTGGTCCCAGAGGGGCAGTCACTCTTCTTCTGTAACATCAGAGACACTTTCCAACAAGAGCATCTACTCTGCGCTTACATCATGTCAAGGCAGAGACCTTTTTTGCGATGCTAAATTTTGTTCATTTTCATATACATTCCCTAAAACCAAGGATTATGGAGAATTAGGTCTAGAAACAATCTATGGAAGGAGATTTGTCTATCTGTTAGCGTACAGATATATAGCAAATAAATAATTCTCTGATTAATCACATTTTTGGAAAACATAAGCTACTTCTGTGTGCAACAAGCTTGATTCCAGCTATTTTAATCACATAATTGCTTTTCTCCTTCACCCAGGAAATCATTGTTCCAAATTATATCATAGTTTTTTGTATTTTGTATTTGCCCCACTAGGATATTTTGCAGTTCACATAGAGCAAATAGACATACCCACACTGTGTCATACATAGCTTGATTCTGTCACTTAACCAAACTGGCTTCATTGAGTTCATAGAAAGAATAGAATCAAGCTCATTTTACACATCTATAAATATAAAAAGATAAATATATATTAAAAATATATATATGTGCTGTAGATTTTTTTGTTAACACCAAATCTAGTTGTGGTTTTTTAATTTGTTTTTTTAAACTATAAAGCAGAGAGAAATCTGATATCACCTACATTTTGTATCACAATGAAAATGCTTGCTGGAGTATAAAAGTGTGTGGTAAGGGACATTAAAGCATAATAGCACAGTAGGCCAACTTATACCAATTGCTTCGCAGTGGGACTATTGTCATTCAAGTACGAGTACTAAGTTAAAGGGCAATAAATAGTATATTAGGTCTATTACCGCAGGCATTTTAGCTACAGGAATATCTACTGGAATTACTTGTGTTGTTATTAAAATAGATGATATTTCGGTAACAGTGTGCAAAGCAGGAACTTGAACAGTTTCTTTCCGAATGAAGCATTATTCCACATCTTTTACTCACTAGGATTTCAGATGACTGGGCAAATAAATAACAAGGCAGAGAAAACTTTGCAGAACCAGGGAGCGGGCGTCACAGAGGCTCTGCAATAATGCAAACAAAATGCCACAAAATGCAAACGGGCCCCAGGACACAGCAGCCACAGCTGGAGGGCAGGTGGAAAAGAGAGAGGGGGCAAAAAAACACTGAGAGAGACAGAGAAAGATGGAAGAGTGAAACCCTAACACCTTTTGCAAAAGAAATGGTGAATTTCACAGTGGTGTTGAAGATCCTCCCAATTCAGAATGCCTGCTAGGGCATGTAAACCTTGATGACGGCACAGTAGACACTGGTGCCTCAAAGCATGTCAAAGATTATATTTAATATTAAAACGTGTGAGAGGGCACATAGAGACACTCAAGCCTGCCTGCAACTTCTGAGCAGAAAGAAGGGGGGTTCCTAATACAGCGTGAAGCTGGTTGAACCCGGTGCTACTGTTTCTGTATGAATATCTTGGGTTGTTTGACAGTTGATTTGTCACCACAACAGCCTACAGATAGTCTTTGCCACTCTCCTTTCAAAAGCAGTAAGAGAAACAAACCCAAAGGCTAGACCTTAGCTTTTGGGCTTGCCAGCATCTCCAGGTGCAGCAGAGAGAAAGCTTCTATTAGTGAAGGAGGCCCAAAGTTTCAGTTAGCTGAACTTCAACATTTTCTTGCCAGTAACCTGTGGCTATAATATTATGCATGAATCACAACTTAGATTTTCATTTGTCTATCTGCAAAAGATTGATGAGAGCTGTCATCGGTAAGGAAGAAAAATTGTTCTGATTCTGGATAGGTGTACAGCAAAACTTGAGATTTCCTGAGAGATGTATCATTTTCTCACCATTTTAGGTCATATATTTAATCCAAGAAATAGGCCATGGAATATGGTAGAATCTGAAGCTGCAGCATAAGGAAAAGAATTGGTAATTTGCTCAGTGACTCAGAACAACTAGTCAAGAAGCAGTGAAAATTGTGTATTTGATTTTTTAAAAAATTGATATTTGTTTTAATGGCAACACACAATAATCAAGTAATTTTTTAAAAAATACCAAGACCTACCTTGTTCTTAGAAAAGCAACTTTTAGACTGAGCCCAAGCTACAGCTAACATAAATTTTGTAACAAAATAGAAGCACAGATACCTTACCTATGCAGAAACCATAAAATTTACTGTCTCTCCTCACCCAGACATTTGTCATCAGAGACATCCCTCACTCCGCGTCTCCATGTTGTCATCATCCCTGGGGAACCTACGAACCAAGAAAGCAAGGATCCATAGTGTCTCTTCCCTGCAGTGGGGCATGTGCTGCCATCAGCAGGATGTTCAGGATCATCTGAGGATCATCAGGAATAGGAAGGTAAACCTGGAAAATAAAATCCCCAGCAGGCGAGAGGAGACTGGCACCCTAAACTGTGTGAGGACGAAGGGGTTCTTCCAGCGGCATTGCTGAGGACAACAGCCAGTACCATGGAGCAACACCTGAAGCTGGCTGGTGCTCTTGGTCTGCAAGAGATGTGGGCATCTCAAAACCACCTGTCATTCCTCTTCAGCATAAACACTCCCCTCTGAATTTTCAGGCAAGAGGAAATTCTGGAGGGAGTGAACAAAAAAAAAAAACCCAACAACAAAAAGCACTTTCAACAATAAAGTGAATTCGTTGAAGTGTTTTGTGTTTGTGAGTACAGACTGTTTTTGAGGGTTCCTTACAACTCATCCCATGATACAAAGAGCATCCTTCTTGACTTCAACAATATTTCAGTTCTGTGTTTTATTCTCCCAATAAACAGCTGCTTAATCAGTCCTGGATGAATAAATCTGCTTCTATAGGGCAAAAATTTTCACAAATATAAAAATAACTTTCATCTGACACTTACAGGCACAGTAGTGTGTCTTAGGATATTCTGTTTTCAAGGAAGTTGTTCAGCAACAGGTTAATCTGCTATTAACCCATAATTGTTTGCTATGTGGAAATGAACAGGTTTTAACCAGTTATGTCCCTAATATAGCTATATGGAAAGTTCCAAATTTGTGACATTAAATTTGTAACTCTCAATAGTAGGCTAAAATTATCATGACTTAACTCTTCCCACAAGCTATGAAAATATGTGAGCTGGCCCCAGTAGAAAGCGACTCTGAAAAGGGAAAAAACTTGAAAATAAATAAGAATTAAGAGCAAAATTTCCAATATCTGAAGATATTTGGTCTTTACATATTCTGTCAGGGACATGAGCCACCTGTGAGGCATTGGGAAGGAGCATTTATCAGCCACTTGTGGGTGTTGCTCACTGTTATGAAAAGGATTTTATTAGTCCAAATATCAGCAACTAACCACCACAGCTATGACAGTCTTGCTTTACGTGCCATCTTCAAACCGAGAGCTTAAAAAGCCACTGGCCTTCCCAGACCACGGGGCAGAAAGCTCAGATGCTCCAGTCAAATGCCACAGAGCAACCAGCTCATCGAGGAAACGATGAGCTTGGAACATCTACTGCAAAAGAGAGAGCAAACTTCAAGGATGAATTTTTAGTGCCCTGTCACGAGACGTTTCCTTACCAGAGAATTAAGGCTACAGCAAATCAAGAAAAGGTAGCAAAATACTTTCAACAGTGGCTTTTCAGATTAGATTTTTAATGAGATGTGTAGACGGCAACTCATTTATCTCTTGTCAGAATCAAGCAACTTCTTCAGTTGTTGCTAATTGCTTCCAGCAGGAACTTCTAGCATAGTATTGCAGAAGCATAGAAAATCTGTGGTTTTAAAGAAAAGGAATTATTTCCACGCTTAAAATAAGATGAGGTGTAAGGTTGTGTATAAATTTTTGGGGGGTTCTTTGTTTTTTTTTTAAACCCAACAAAGAATAGGCAGCAGGGGAAAAGATTATCTACTTATCCTAAGAGTTTTGTTATTACTGCTTATAATAAAAGACCAGTTCCCAAAACATTTGTTCCCTCTTTTTCATCCTCACTCAGACAAAGCTGCCATTTAGTACTAATGATCTGAAAAATCCTGTTGCCTTTGCACTCAGCGTTTCCCTTTCATCATTCCTCACTTGCCCCTGTAATAAATCACAAAGCTGGCATTTTTGCCTATCTACATTCATAGCTATAGATATTAAAATACAGCGAGATTGGAGCTGGACAACTCACTTGTGTAGAGCAATTGCAAGGACCACCATTTGTTGCTAATGGGAACAGGTAAATAATTACTTGACATAATTGGCAATTAGTCACAATTAAAGGTACTGGACAGGAATGGAGTGGAAGGGAGAGGTCTCTATGGGAGTGTCTGCAACTAAATGGATTGTTTACAGGAGACTTTAAATTGTCAGACTGCCACAACATTTTTGTTTTACTGGAAAATACAGTTGCTTTGGAGATCATTATCATTGTATGAGAATGCATCATTTTGTGATGAAATTATGTTTGAGAAAAATGAAACTAAAATTTTGATAGAGTTGAGCCATTTGGTCTTAGGTATCTGCCTGTTCACAATATCTTTCCAAAAGTACTGCATTTCTTAAGAGAACAAAACTCTTTTGATTCCTTGAAATGCAACACTTCCATTAAACTGGATTTTTTTTTTTTTTGTGGTTGTTCAAAATGCATGAACTTCTAAATAAATATTCTAATTTTCAGCCACTGCTTGTTGTGACAGAACAGTAACCACATGCATCACCCGACTGGTGTCAACAGGAGAAGACATTAGTGCCTTCTAAAGTCATGTTGGTCACTGTTATTCAGACTGTACCATGCTTACTGCTTAAGGACAAGGTAGAGTAACTTGCCTCCTGCAAATACAAGAATACAATTTTGCTTGTCAAGATGCATATCCACTTGCACAATACTAATGAGTTTGCATTTAACTGTTTTCCTATTAAAATTCTGTGTGACGATGTATGAATTTGTTAAACATGTGAAGGATACAAGACAAACGTGACAGTACTTTTAGGCAACACTGTTTCACTTTTAGCCACACTACTTCAAAGCCCTGTGAATAATTTTTTCATATGTTAGTTTAAAAATTGCCCTTTTTATGATATACACGAACAGCATTCTTCTCCCCATTTATAACTTTTTTAGGATAAGAAGCCAGATCTCAAGAGGGGCTCTAGACAATATTTTTTTAAAAAATAAATACTATATTGTTGAGAACTATTAAATAGCCAACTGGAGACAGGTTAGTTTTTATAGCCATGTGATTGTAGAGCACTGATTTACAGGCATCATCTACTGTACTCTATCTTTCAAACCAGCTTTGACACTTCCTCTAAATTTGCACTACAAATTCATACTATTACCCACTTTGCTGAAGTAGTTAGCCAATATGGCCTGGCAAAGTTGTTCCTGTTAAGATAAAAAACAGCTTATAGAAGTCAGGTATATTATTTGGTGTAATCTTGTTTATTTACAGAAAATAAGCACAAAGTGCAGGTTCGTGAGCAGAGTAGGAAAAACAAACAGCAGGTAGTTCAGCGCCTCAGATAAGCCTACATCTGCTGCTCAGGCAAAGCTCCAGGGTTCAAGGAGTCTCTCTCTGTCTCCCCTCAAGATAATTCTCTCATTTCCTGTCCTGACTCCTTCCCCGTCCTGGTGAAGGAAAGAAAAAAACCCAACCCCAAACCACCCAAACCCACACACCAAACTCCATCAACAACAACAAAGCAGCCACAACTCAAATCCCTTACACAACTTCTATTAATTCAAAGTGTTAATTTGATGTACCAAGTGCAGAAAATATGGCCAAAAGAAACTCAGAAATGAAGGTTCAGTGAAAGGCAGATGACGTACTCAGACAGCAGATGTGAAATTTAAGCAAATCAGAGCTGCAGAAAACAGAGTTTAGTGCAAGGATGGGCAAAAGGTCAGAGTACATAGACAAGGATCTGTAACAAGTAGTAAGAGAACTCAAAAAAAAAAAACCCCAACCAAAAAGCAAACTACAAAAGAAACCCCAATAAATCTAGTGATGAAGTGAAGAAAGAGGAAATAGGGTAGCAGTGGAAGTTGATAAGGGAATGAAAAATTCTGAAAGCAGTGGAAAGATAGTGGATGAACTGCAAGACTAAATAAGAAGTGAACTTCTAAGAGCAGCAAAGGAATAAAAAATAACTCTGCATAGCAAAAGCACAAAACATTGCTGAAGTGGGAGAGGTAAGTATTGGTGATCATGATGTAAAGTCAGCTTATGAAACCAGGTAAGGACAAAACATTGAAAGGTAGGAGAGAAAGCAAAAGCAACATCAACAAGAATAAACAAAACTATAAAAGAAAATAATGAATTTGATATGTTGTGGGATATGAGACTTTCCTCAGCTTATCTCTAGACTGAAAAGCAAAACACTTGTTTGCCATGAGGAACAAGGACACAGCATGGTTCCTATTGTAGGGCTTTTTGTGGAGAAAAAAAATATTAGGAAACCCTGCATGACTTTGCGTAAATAGTACTTGCACACCTGAAATCTGCAGCCGTTCCCATAAGACTTACAGTAAATACATAGAAGGTTACCAAAAAAAGGAAAATTGAAATGATCACTGCTGTTTAGAATAACTTTTATTTCCAGACTGGACAGATTGTCTTAGCCTTTCTTGTTATTTTTTTTATTTTACATAGTCAACTGCAGTGCTATTACTGCTTTCCATGATAAAGGATTTAAATAATCAGGGGAAAGCATACAGTCATAACTCAAAGAAAAATTTACAAAACTGGAAGCCTCTGCAAGTTGTTCACAGGGTCAGTTTAAGTATCATTTTGAATCTGGAAACATCAATTTGCAGAGGAAACACTCCCTTTATAGATACGGAGGCTCCCACATAATGGCCAGACAGTCTGCAAAACCTGGGACTTGAATTTGGTTTTCTAGAAATATATTTTGCACCTCAAAGAAGAATAAGCATTCATGTAGTAAGAATTAAATGATTGCCCCCTCCCACCTCTCCTTTTCTTTTTAATTCTATTTATCTAAAAGACACTTTTGCCTTTTAACACAAGAGATGAAGATGTCTGGTTACTGGCCAAATTACATCCCCTGACTCTTGACAAATTACAGAAAGCACTTTTTTATCCATATGCTGCTCCCAAGTGTGACAGAACCAAAATGAAACAAAAATAAAACAATACAAGAGAAACTCTGTCCTTACTAGAACCAGTTCCAGTTGCCGAATGACTGAACAGGAGTAGCAGTCTCAGCTGGAGAGAGCAAGTTAAATTAAGGAAGGGAAGCACAGGTGCTTTTTAGTAGGAAAGGAAAAATCTTCAGGTATGTAGCCCAAAGATGGTGTTAAATTTTGTTTCCCAAAAAAGAACATTCCCAGACTGTGAATGGCTCTTAGGTGTAGTGAGACGCCTGGAGGAAATAAAAATGTTTTGGTTTAAAGTCCTTTCCTGAAGAGAAGCGTTTACCCTTAGCAATTAAGAATCAGCAGTAGACAACTATTTTTGCAATATCTTTGGGTGGTTTTACAAGACACCCTGGAGAAAGGCCTTGATATCCTAAAATATAGAGATGTGCAGTAATAGCAGTATGGCATCAGTATTATCGCAACTACAGAACAAAAGTCTTTCTACTTCAATTTTTGGTTCATATAACTAGATATATTGTCCTTCCATTATTCATGCTGGCAAACTAAAGGGAAGCTTTCTTCCTCAGAAAATTGCAGGACAAAGTGGGCTGAGCTTCAGGTGAGACTGGGTGAGATCTCACCCGAAGCCCGACTCAGAGAAACACGGACTAGGCTTAGTGGAATTCTACTGTTAAAATGGTCCTCCAAAGAAGAGAAACGGATGTAACATAATGTGAAAGCAATCAAAAATTTTCTTTCATGACTTGGCTCTGAAAACATGCGAGGGAGAAGAAAGCAGGTGAACGTCCATTTTTTTCCTGCCTTGTACCAGCACATGCAAACAATGACAGCACTCTGCTGGAAACCAGTTCCAGCATTCCCATGAACAGATTTTAATGGACTTAGATCTTAATTTCCATAAAAAATAAAATAAAATGGTTGTTTATTTAAAAGAAAAGAAGAGAACAGCTACAAACTCTCAACTCCCTGAGCCAAAGCTTGGTGTGGTTTAAGAAGTCCCTCCTGCTTGACACAGTCATAGCTGGAATAGGGAAGGGCAGGCACGGGGGTGGGGGGAAATCCTCCTCCTCAGCAAGAGGAGTAACGGATGAAAACTCAAAGGCCAGCAAGCTGTGGGCTTTTCTCCCACAAAACCCAAAGAAAAGAAAAAAAAAACCAAAACTAACAACCAACCAACAGTCTTATGCTTACTTTGTTATGGGCAGCTTCAATTCTAGTTTCTCAGATGAAAAAACATCAGAGGCTTTCCTTTGTTTGCAAAAAGCTATTAGCCTTTCCCTGGCAGCTGTCACCTCTGAGGTGGAGGAAAGCTCATGCCTTTTCTATGTGGCAGGCTCCAGCTCCACAGTCTTTAAAGATTTCAAAGTCCCTGAAACTCAAGTGCAACAATGCTATGACACAAAACTGCAGAAAATCGAGGTGGCAATTTTTTAGATCTCCCTTCTTTGTACTGTGCAATGCCAGCAAGCCAAAAAACATTCAGAAACCTAAAACCTATTGTTCTTTGGCAAACACAATGTATTCGCTGTTCTCATAGGGCAGTCAAAATGGTATCTGAAGGACATGAAGGGAATCTGCTCCAAAGAGCTCCAACCTCCTAGTAAAAAAACCCTGGCATTACATAAAATGTCACTTGTTTCTTGTTTTTCACACAAATCTCAGAACACATTTGATCTTTCTGATAAGCTGGATATCGTGGCTCCCTGGGAATGCTGGAAAATGTGTTTATACTAAATGTCTTATGTTCCTCAGCATGCTTTCCTGCACCCTGTGTTTTATGCTGACTCTCAAAATCTTTCTTCATTTTTTGGATTCAGAGTGGTTACTTTGAGTCATTGCTTAGCAGGGTAGTTTTGTGTGGTTTATATTTCTACATCACCCAAATCTGTGTATAACACATTTATTTGAAAAAAAAGCAAGGCAATAACTATTTAGCAAAATAATCTGGCATCAGCAGTTGCGGTGAAACTGCAAGACACTAACAAAATAGTAAAAGAAGACATCTTCCTTCTAAAATTCCAAACCAAATTATGGTGTGCAGCAAGTAATCAAACTCCAGTTTATCTTATTACAAAGCTTACTCTGGCTTAGATGTCAAATTAAGTTATCATTTGCCTTTCCGGCAAGAAAATAACTGTCTTTGAACTATCTGACTACAGATTATGTTTTGCAGCCTTTACGTTCTCTTTCTCCCTCTCTCTCCTCCCCTGAATGAAATCAAGTGATGTCTTGCATCAGTGGCGGCAGAAGCTTTGGCTGTTTCTAAATTTGCATGTTTCTAAATTTAACAATGCATTCTGGATGGGATGGGCTATTACACTTCTGCATGTCTTACTAATAAGGATAACTATTTTCTGAACAATCTGCTTCTATCTGTAAAGGATAAAGCTAAGCTCTCTCTTACTCAGTCTTCACAGACAATAAATAAGAGAATAAATAGGCTGATGTTTAAGGACGGTTATTCTTCAGAAACCAACGTCCTCTGCTTCTCCCCAGTTTATGTGGGTCCCCTGATGACCTCTCCGTTTTGCTGACAGAGCTAAACAGATCTGCCCAGTTCATTGCACGTCTGAGGAGAAGGATCTGGGGGTCCTGGTGGATAGTAAACTCTCCATGAGCCAGCAATGTGCCCTTGTGGCCAAGAGGGCCAATGGCATCCTGGGCTGCGTAGGGAAGAGTGTGGCCAGTAGGTGGAGGGAGGTCATTCTCCCCCTCTGCTCTGCCCTGGGGAGGCCACAACTGGAATCCTGCGTCCAGTTCTGGGCTCCCCAGTTCAAGAGGGACAGGGAACTGCTGGAGAGAGTCCAGCGTAGGGCAACAGAGATGATGGAGGGATTGGAGCATCTCCCTGATGAGGAAAGGCTGAGAGAGCTGGGGCTCTTGAGCCTGGAGAAGAGAAGGCTGAGGGGAGACCTTATCAATGCTGACAAGGATCTAAAGGGTGGGTTGAAGGAGGATGGAGCTGGACTCTT
>JAHREE010000313.1:206114-245791 GCA_033628505.1 Tringa tobata | reverse complement strand
CTGGTCTAGTTGGGGGTGTCCCTGCTGACTGTGGGGAAGTCGGACTAGATGAACTTTGGAGGTCCCTTCCGGCCTGGACAACTCTATGACTCTATGACTAAGCCTGCACGACTGACACCTGATGGAGGTGCTTGTTCTTTTATAGCTATAGCTGTTGTTTCCACCATGTAGGAATGTTCTTCAGGAAGAATACAGCCATAGAGCTAGCGAGCTGCAAATTTTATGTTATTGGCTAGCAATCCTTCTTATTTCTTTAAAAAGCAGAAAATACCTGTACTCTACTTAGCGAAACTTGCTCATTTTAAATGGAAAATAAAAGGTTGTATCTCCATTCTGCATATTGTCACAAGACAGATATGCTTAGGAATATAAATGAACAAAAAAGCTCAAAAGAGGTCATTCAACAGAAATCAAACATTTCATATTGCTTTTAAACACATGGCTAAGCCAGGGAAGTTTTGGAACAAAACATCATTACAACACAGGTCAGAGTGATCGGTCACTAAAACATTGCCCTCAGTCCGAATTTTTTGACAATGTAAGGTACTATTTTAGAACCTGATGTACCCAGCTGTCTCTCACAGACACACACATGTGGAGGCTATTTTCTAGATAATTCTTACATTCCAGTTAGCCCATACTGAAAAGTGTCTGAAAAAAAAAAGACAAGTTGGCAGATCTATTTTGCAAGTATAAGTGTTTTCTTCCTGCGCAGGCAGGAACAGCCAACCTCTAAAACAGCCTCTTTGGGAAGCAAAAAAACATCCTTGATCTTAATTTAAAGGTTTAGAAGAAATGCTTATTCCCCTCCCTAAATTCAAAGAAAGGAACAGCTCCAGCCTTGCACTTTGGGCAGGCAGAGAATCCACTTGCCTTACTTTTTATTTTGTACATAGCAGAAAGGCCTGATCTATTATTAAACCCAGCTGAATGCATGGGCTTTGATTCACATAATCCTTCACTGTCTCTCCTCTATTGCGATCACTGTGAGATAGGTTCTAAGACATTAGCCAAAAGCAGTGTTTTCTTAAGAAAAAGGCCGAGAACGGCCTAATCTCTCTGAAAATTGTTCTGAGAACTCATTTATTTAGCTCAGGAATCTTCTGTCAGATGCCAATAACAGCCACAAAGACTTGAATCAGATTATGTGAAAGGACTTTCTCTCAATAAAATTAAGGTTTGAACCCCTCTCTGGTACATTGCTCCTGCTGGCAGGTCCTTGAATTTTAAATACACTTTCCTTGGTCACTGTTGGCGACGTCATTTCCCAGCTCACAGCTCACAAAAGTCCTTGAGAACATGGGCTCACTAATATCTTTGTATTTAGGAAAAGAGGAAAGGCCTGTTAAAAAGACACATGAAAATCAGACATATCTACTTATGTGCAAGAATATTAACACGAGATGGGCCCCTTGAGTTTACCCGCTGCACGGCCACGGCCAAGCACCATCCACTTCACACCAGAGAAGCTTTCTAGGGCATCGGTATGGTGGAAAATGGAGCACGGTGCTGAGCTGCTAAGGCAGATTTGTCCACGATGCACATGATGGTACCAAGCAGAGAAAGCTGTTTGGTCCTTCGCACCTCTCGAAAGGGCTTGATAGCTCTGGAGCAGCTTAGGAGCAGCTGTTCCTGCTTCTGTCTCCTCGGGTAATGCAGACGTTGGCACACAAACTCCTGTGCCCTGAGAGGGACAGCCCATGCCTCTAGTCTCTCTGTGAAGGCTGCCCCTCCTTCCTTACCTGAGTAACTCACTGGTGAAGAACGGGTTTGTCAGGCCCTATGTTGATGTGGAGCTAGTTGGTTGTGTACTGGGATATCAGCTCTGCTTCTGCTGTCTTACAGGAACCAGAGTCACCATCTGTCGTATCTCCACAGGGTGAATCCTGCGCTGCTAACAGCCTGGTTACCACTGGCTGCGATGCTCACAGCACTGCCATCGCAACAAACAGCCCTCCTCTGGGAACCCTGGCTACACAGAGGCCATTTGCATACTTCTTAGGGCAGTGTCTGTGCTCCAAAGAGCCAATCCACGATGCTCTACTGATCTTGGAGTTTGACACCAAGTCCGAATCTGCCACTCATAGTCTATAAGGCATTTTCTCCATGGCATGCCCTGCACACATCCTCAGACCCCCCTTCGAGCCCAGTGCCAGTGGTTCTTTCTCACTACCTTTGCACCTCCAAAACAAGTCTCACCCCCAGTGATGGAACCTAGCTGGTAGACTTCATGATAGAAACAATATTGTCAGCTGGGTAGATGAAGCTGACCAGAGATGCTCATTTTTCATTTTCAGCGGGGATTGGCGGCAGAAAATTCTCTCTCTTGGGCTCCTCCGAGCTTGGGTTTATATCATGATCTTGCAGCCAATCTCATGGTTTTTCAGTACCTCTAGGTGCCAATCGCACAGAGGAAACCTATCCTGTTCAGAAAGGAAGACTGTTTGTCAGGCTGCACAATTCAAGCAAAAGCCAACCGAGAACAGGAAAGATTGGATAGACCCGTATTATATCCTTTTTCTAAAGAAAACATTTCTGTTGGCTACTGTCCTAAGAACTGTCAAAGTGATGGCTGTAGGAGCGCACCATATGGGTTTATGATCTACTTTTCTTCAAGTGGAAATACTGTATGCACTCCCTTGAAAAGGATTGGGAATTGGTATTTTGACAGAACACCTCAGAAAAGCACTATGTCACTAAACATAGTACAAAATAAAAACAATGTACTAGTTAATGGTTCTTTCATTTTACATTTTCTTTCTTTCTTTCTCAAGAAGCAATGCAGTTTCAAAGTAGCTTATGTATAAATCTCTTTAAAAAAAATCCCTCTTTGATATCAATCTATTTCCTCTCCTTTGCCTTTCGCTCTTTGCTTCCCATGCTCCTTTATGGGGTTTCGTGAGTGAGATGCGAGTTACACTGACGGAACAAACATGATAAATTCCTGCTGCCCTATGAAATTTGTTCAGTAGAGTTCCTCTGCTGCTGAGAATCTTAATGCTGTTCTCAGGCAGCGTTTTCAATCCATCAGATACTGTACAGCTGCATATGTGCACCACAGTGGGAAGATTTATGGCTTCCTATTTTTAGGATTTCATGTTTTGGCACCTCCATGCTGTTCATTTGCCCAAACTGTATTCTGCTAATTAAACCTTAGGACCTAAATTATAATGTACTTAGGGATGTTCAGCCAATGAAATCTGAACATTTCTGGCTTGTATGAATTTATAGATGAAATACCTTTCTTACAAAGTAAAGATGTATAATGCCATCTTTTTCATTTTGAAAGGAAAACCTACATTGCTTTTTACTAACCTTTCAATACATGGTTACATTATTTTTTGTCATTTCAGTATATTAAATATATGTATACACTTGATTTAATATATGCAAACACTTAATTTCAATGATTTCAAGTTTTTAGCTTGAAAAGCTCTGGATAAGGATGTTTTAAACAGACCTACAGTCTTGGGGAACCTCCTTTGTAGAGGTTAAACAACAGCTGAAAATATGAAAGTTAGAGGAAAACAGCAGGATCAGTTTTATGCTGAAATGACATGGCAGCTGCTGGAAACTGTTGTGTCTGTAAGCTGAGCCCCAGCTTGCCTATGTTAGTATTAATCTCCCATTTTGGCACATCGTATCTTTCATAATTAGCCTTATTTAGCAGTCTGTCTTAAAACAACATACTCAACTTCTAACTCTTTTGCCATCTCTAGCAAAGAATGCTATTTAACTTAACATAATACAAGCAAATCACTTAATAGTCATCTCATGCAGTCTCATTTTACCTGGAAACTGAGTTCTCAGTTATTTAGTACACATTGATTAATAATATGACACAACATTGATTCACATCCACAGCTGACCACCAATTTTCTTGACTGGAAGTGGTAAGGGTGAAAATTAAATTATTTGAAAATGTTTAAATCTTTTACATTAAGATGGTGCTATTACAAACTTAGGATTTTTTTTTTTTTTAAATGGAGGATAACTTTAGGGCTCATGAAAAATGAAAATGAGAAGCAGAGGAGAAATCCTTGATGCAGAAGATGTGAAAAACAGACTTCAGTAAAGCAGCAAGAAATGAAGCCATCTGAATTCAAGAAACCTGTGGTGCACTGAGTTTAGGACTAATGGAGGACTAAGTTAAATTTCTCATCTTATTAGGATTATGCATATTGAATGAAGAAATAGAATATAACAGAGAGCAAGTCTTACTAACAGCCTGGAATTTCCAGGCATTAAAATGAGATGAGAGGATGAGAAAGGCTAAACTGGAGAAGGCTAAAAAGATACATTTGGGGCATGTTAATAGAGACAGTACTGCAGTGCGAATCCCCCCTCTCCGGTTAACACATGGAAACCTGGGCATGAATCTTTGTCCTTCTCTGTTAAATGGGAAAATGGCTAGTTCTGTAGCTCTGTCTCCTTTGCTTATGGGATAATACTTGTTAAATCTTCACTTTAAGAGGAAAGTAGACATCAGAGACCAGAAAAACTCAATGGTGTGAGAAGGAAAGTAGTTGTAAAGACTCGTGGAAACATTATCTGGCTTAAGTGAGCCAGAATTACCACCAAAACTGCTAGTTTTATTTCTGCTTTAGTGCCAAGCCCTGCAACTAGATCCCTTATCATTCTCCCTCCTGGCCTCCTGCATAAAAAAAAAAGTAAAGACAATTCATTGCAGAAGATGGGCTCTTCCCTTCAGTCGTGAGAAGTTTGGGTAAAAATTATACACTGCATCTTTGGGCTTTACTACCTTTTGTAGAAATCCCAGGGCTGCCACTGCCCAAGGGTGGTGATACCAGGGTGAATTCATAGAGCTGTTTAACCAACAAGGTAAAAGTGTCACGAAAGCATTCTCTGAATCCCAGTTATTCTGCCTGGTTTTTCTGGACAGGTCTTTCTGAACAAAAAGAAGGAAACGTAGCCCCCAGCAAGGGCATCCTTGTGAAGACAGTCGCTCTTTCCCCACACCCCAACTCTGTTTACCAAGGTGCTGCCTCTTGGATGATTGTATCTTGCATTTCTTCCTGTAAGGTACTGCTGGGTGGCTTTCTGCTTTCAGAAGCACAGATAATACCACCATTTTTAAGCGAACTATTTTTCTAAACTGCTTAGTTGAAGTGATGGCTTTTCCCTTCTGGAGGTACAAAACGTCTATGCACTGGGAACGTGGGAGCTAATGGTACTTCAATCTGCTTAAAGATGACCCACGTGCTTCAGCTTGGGAACAACAGTGGGAAAACGGGTTAAAACAGCTTTTTCTCAGCACTGGCATTTAAAGAGATAGATGATACAGCAGCTGTGTCAGATGCTCAGATACTTAGACCATCATCTGCCAAAGAGTGGGCTGGTACAGAGCCATATCCATCTATTTGACTGGCAATGAGATTCAGTAGACTGGGCATTGAAATGGGTATGGCAACTAGTTATTGCTTAATTCTGGTTAGGTGACAGCAGAAATCCTAGCCATGTCTCTATTTCCCTTCAGCAAAATAAGAATGTTTCTCTGTGTCACAGATCTGAGGTCGTGTTGCTTGATATTAGAGAAAATGTTAGATGCATGGTGAATACTTCTAGCATCATCAGACCATTTTTATGTGTGCTACATAATTAAGGGTTTTTTTTTAACACAGATTTTCAGATTAGATGATCCTAATGTTCCCGTCTGTCCTTAAAAATGTGTAAATCCGTCTGACAGAAGTGACACTCTCCAAGACAGAGGGCATCTGAGAAGTGTGTTCCACAGTCCGGTCTACCAGTAGACTGTTCCTTCCTAAATTAAAAAGTTCGAGGTGTCACTGCAATAGCTAATGTCCACATATGAGCTCCATTATAAAAGCTAGAAAACTGTTATTGCAAATTAACTTGGACGTTTTATCTAAACAACATATTATTGATTATTATTTACAGATTATTTATGGCAATGCAACCTATAGACCGTAAATCTGCAGAGCTGTGATTGTATCCTTAGAGATCACTAATTGAAGTTGGCAAAAGGAACCAGGGTATAAAGAATATACTATTTAAGAGTCCCCTAGCTAGAACGTAGACAGGATATTTTGAGCGCTAACCTTCACGTCCACCAGAGGTGACAGGAGGACAGTTGTTATTTGTGGGGAGTGAGGAATTGTGGAGACCGAGAGCTCAGCAGGTGTTCTTGCAGTGATGGGAAGGAAGCCTTGAGAACAGTAAACTATGTCCTTGTATGGTAATATGAAATAGATAGCAAGCTAACAAACAGATAACAATATACCAAAACAAATAACAATGACTAATTAGCCTAGGCGGGATAAACATTTAAATGTAGCCAATTGTATTGCTCACAGCGGTGTATGGACATTCACCCACAACCTATCTGTGTGGAGAGCACGGCGTGTGATCAAAGAACAGAAACGATATATGCTGTAAAAGAAAAACAATAAACGTCTTCGTCCTTGTCTCACAGCTTGGGGGAGTCCGTGCCTTTGTTGCGGCAGTTATTAGCTATAGAAGACTTTCCGTGAGTTGGATTTGCTGGTTTCTCTTTTCTGGTTTTATATCAGTGACACGTTAATATCTCCAGTGGCCCAGGGAACTCCTTTGATCATTACTGTGTTCCAGAATATATGCACCACGTGCATAAAGTGTCAACAATTATTTAAGCACAACATCCTGCACTGTAGAACAAAACCACTGACTACATGCAGAAGACGAGCAAATCTTCACGCTCTCTTTGAAATATTGTATTAAGTAACCCTACGGTGCCTTATTTCTATTCAAAGTCAGGCCGGTCGCTTCAGGGCATAATTGGCTGGTTCATTCTTCAGTGCTGCCAGTTATTTTACAAAATCATAAAACTGACTTCACCTCTGTAGTCTCTGTAATGCACGGGTACTGATGGGATTATGCTTTGTGAGCATTCTCACATTAATGACACAGACACTGAATTTTTCACTAAGTCAGGGGATGTCTTGTGTCTTCTGTGGAGAACGTAATTTGGAGAAAGTTAGGACTATGACAGTTTTCAAATCTGTTTGAAAACTGAGGGATATCTGTGTGAATTCATTAAAAAACTTATTCATTTATTTGATAACCATATCTGACTTTCTATTTGAAGCAGAATAATTATTTTCATTATTGCTGATAATTACATATGACTGGTTGGCACTAATAGCTGAATAGAGAAAGGAAATAAAACCATGATGTACAAGCTGATGTAATTTTTTTTCTAAAAAGAAAAATAATAAGTATTTAGGTTATTTGCAGACATCTATATATAGAATTTAATGCTGTTACCACAGACAACATGCCCTATAAAAGCCTGCTATTAAAAGCCACATTTTTTAAACTGCTCCATGATACATGTACACCTGCTTTAATTCCTTCATAATTATGGAATCATTTTCAAATTATCAATGCATTTTACATGCTAACATAAATATAAATCTGAGTTAAAGATAGGACAGTTTTATCTGACATATTAAAAAAAAAAAAAAACAAAAACCAAATTTTAAATCCATTTTAAACCTGACAAAAAAAGTCAGCTATATTATTTTTCAAGTTACTCACTGCTTCAAGCGAACCGAAGCACAGGACTTTGTTCTTTCTAATATATTTCTCCAACAGCCTTCAAAGTATGGCAAGAATTGCTTTTAAACAAAGGATCCCTGTAGTGTGAACAGCAGTAATCTCCATGTAATTAGAAATACATGCCTTTTTAGTTCACTAAAACAATTTAAACAGGTTAAATACTGGGGACAAATGTACATTAATATACATTGCTGCTTTCACGCTTCTTGCATAGCTATGTTTTGAGATTTAAAATATCGCAGATAGTTGCAATAACTGACACTTTCATCTCCCAAGAGCTACTTGACTTCTCATTTCAATCATCTCAGACCATTGCAGCCTATGAAGAAAAATTCATGTTTGAACTTTCTGTTGACTTAAATGCTTCATTACTTACGTCTATGCAGTATATAATACCTGAACAGAGGTTGGATGGAAGGGCTCTAAAATGCAGTTTGTGAGCCTTGCAAGAAATGTAAAAGGGAGAAAACCTCATATGGACTTTGGGAAGGGGGAGCAGAGGAACTTTGGGAATAAGGTGCCAAAGACAAGTGTTTTCAGTGTTGTAATGTGACACTGGAGGCTGCTGTTAATGGCAGTAACAGAGGCTACGCTTTCTTAGTCTCCCTTGGTACCTCTGTGCTGAGAATCGATAGTAGATGGCACCAGAAGACTGCTTCAGAAGCTCCTAATGGTTTCTATTGGCTCCTTTGCTATTTAAACTTCTGTGATGCTGGAACAGGAATGAAAAGATGTTTCTACATTTTACAAGAATAATATATTTTCTGAAAAAATGTCCTCGGCTTGACTGAGAACAAACACCTGAAATCTTGAAATGCTCACAAACTGATATTCAGAAAAAGTGTGCAAATTTAATAATTCCATTTGCCAAACAGACTGCTCAGAAGAAATCAAAGTTACAGTTTTTATATTTTTGAGTCAGAGATTTACCAAGACTGCGTATTTGTCACAAACAGCTTTACTTATCACATCAGCATTTTCCAAAAATTCCAAATTTCCTGCCATCTAAGTAATTTTTGTTATGGCAGGAGAGCCTTAAAAATAGAAGATCTTCAATGTGAAAGACTACAGATCAGTCTAAACCGTAACAGGAATTAGGTTCACTCACATTGCTTTTGCTCAGCTATTTCCCCAACCCTGCTTCTTTGATCTATTCCTTCCCTCTCTTCATTTCCCTTTCCAGCTTCCTCCTTTCTGCCACATGCAGTTGTCTCCACTGTTAAGGTTTTTCACAGGCTGCATCACTCTGGAGTCCTTACTGTGCAAAGAGGTTACCTCATGATGCTCATCAGTCTTTATCTACCACTTCTGATTTTTCCAATAGGTGGTGAAAGAGGAATACACCAGATGGCAGCAGCACGAGCAGACCGCATCTCATTAAGCTTATTGTATGATTCCCACAGAAATAATTTAGCAAAGTAAAGATTTGTAGTGCCTTTGAGTGACGCAAAGTCAACATATCTATAAGAGAATTGATGCTACCGTAGTGAACGCACCTTGATGAATATCTTTAAAATTGGGGATTTGGAGTGGTCTGTAGTGTGATAACACAAGAGCTGAAAGAAGGTTGTTTTGTGACCTCTCTTCATAGTCATTGCCTTCAAAGACCGTGAGTAATTTTATTTTTTTTTTTAAATCATATATATATGCCAATAAATACATTTCAGGTTAATTTTTCTGCTGGTGCTACTGAGCCAATTTGTCCAACAGAATCCAAACTGCACTCCCAGTTGAACTTGCTGGGCTCCGTGAATCAAATTATCATAGAACCATAGAATGGTTAGAGTTGGAAGGGACCTGAAAGATCATTGAGTTCCAACCCCCCTGCCACAGGCAGGGACACTTCCCACCATCACTGGTGGGTTGTGACTGAAGAGGGAACAGTCCCACAGCCGTTTGCTTGGCTGCTAACAATTGCTAATCAACCACTTAGTACCACTTGCTGACATTAAATTTGATACCAGGCAAGGCAAGTTAATCTCTCTTTCAGAGAGAGCCTCTCAGTTAGCTGAGAATATATTTATAAGCCATGAAAATGGTGTGTCAAGATTTCAATATCATTGGTAAGCATTATGGATGAGGAAATAACCCTTACCAGACATGTCAGAAAGTGATTTGCTCTCAGTAATGCAGAGGGATTACAGTGTACAGCGAAATAATGTGCTTTGAAACTTCAGTAGGAGAGACTTTTTTTCTTGAGGGAAAGATGTGCATAACCTTGTGAGTTAAATGCCCCTTCAGCACGGGGCAGAGAGGGTGGGAGGGAAATTCAGTGCGTGATGTAGAGGTCTGCAGAGAGTCTTTTTGCCCCATAAAGGGGTTCTACGTGGTACGATAAGGAATCTCAGGGTGTGTGATTGGACTGGGGAATAGAAAAGGGTGACAACTTACATCTGCTGTACTCCCTCCTGTTTGGCTGGGCGTATGGAAAGCAGTCATGCTTCCCAATGAGCTGGAGAATTGAGGAGTCCACCAGAGTCCCTGAGAGAAATGCCATAAAATGTCCCAATAGGAAACCCAGTTTTTGCCTTGCCTCTTTGTCCAGCCAAGGCCCGAACAGTCCTTCTGAACAGACCACGGTGGCCTGATCCCACCATGCTCATGGTGGGATCTTCATGTTACTTGAAAACCGTTGCTGACATATTGTTTAAGCCCACTGCTGAAACCGGGCTTCCAAAGATTTACGGTGTGCTGTGTGGAAGTTGCTCTGAGAACTTCACTTAGAAAGGGATGTTTTTGGATTCTCCTGCAGCGTTTCAGACCGATTGTCAAATATTGCTACTAGATCTCCATGAATTTTCATGCTGTCTCCATTTCTCAGGGAGAGGAAAGAAACCCCTAAGCCTCAAATCTTCTTGCAGCTTTCTTTGTATCAAAATATCAACGTGACACAGAGCTCTCACAGATGTCTATGCAGGAGTACAGTCATTAATGAACTTGAGTCACCGTAAAACAGGCAAGTCTTCTACAACAGTGAGTGCAGTTTCTTTAGGCACTGTAAAAATGGAATGCATATGCTAAATCTTACCTGCAGATAAGGTAATCTTTATTGGAAAATCATCATTGCCATATTTTAAGTAGGAGAGAAATAAATAAATAAACAAACAATCACACAATAACTGGCAGAGCCTGGAAGAAGTCTAGATAGGAGATTGCACATGACATAGTCCTAAAGTATTTCAGCCAGGAGCAGAGAAAGACGGATGATATATTTTAGCTAGACACATTCTTTCTCCTGCCATAACAGGTAGATGTAACTTTAATGACCCATTTGGCAAATCTGATTTCTTTTTTCAAATTATTCTTCTGAAATCTCCTGAAAGATTCCCACCTACCTTCCAGTAGTTAGGTGTTTTTAAACAAGATGCTCTAACCTGGGAATGCAAAAGGATGTTTCCTTCTGAACAGAAGAAAATCAGATAAAATGTTTCATTCAGACTGAAATTTTTTATGACGTTTGGATTGATTTTTATTTTCAGGCAAACTGAATTTGCAAAACCTGCAAAAAAATCAAACCTGCTAGTGAATTTAAGGAAACTCCATAACCAGCTTAGTTATTCACCTGCTAGTGGTAGAAAGTTACCACTGTTGAGGTGATGAGGTAGGGCTAGTGTCTAGAAGGGAAAACAGGAAAGAAAGTAGACCACAGATCAAACAAGTAGGATACTGAAAGAAAAATGAGGAAAATACTTCTGCTTCTAATGGAAGGCTGTGGGAATGGAGTTGGCCCTAGAAAAGCTGGGATAAGGATAAAAATGGGTGTAATACAAGGTTTCAAACTGTAAAGGTCTGTTATACAATTAATTGGTTCAGCCTCAAAATGCATCTGGAAAGACTCATTCTAATCCCCTCTTCCAGTGGCAAACCAAGAAATAAGCCAGACTTTTAAAAATATACAGAGCTCACTTAGGTGCACATGTGTATGTATCTTAACTTTCATCTCTCATCATCAGCTATTGCTGGAACCTGGATTTTGAAAGATCAATATATTTCTTTATTTTATTGAGATTGCAGGATGCTTAAAACCTGATCCATAATCTTCTCTGCTGGTCAAATTGGGTACAAGAATACTTTAAACATTACAGAGGCTTCTAATTGCTTGCTAACAGGCGGGTCCTGGACTAGTAAAAATGGGAGTATTTTAAAATTTTGAGTTAAAGACCGATAACCTCATATTCCTTATGAATCATTCATAAAAGTTCAATGCCACAGTTAATCAAAATTTACGAAAGAGCATAATTTAGAGAATATAAGCCTTTAAAAAGAGGTCAAATCTTAAGTTTTTGAAAGGACTTTTGTTTTTGTCTTTAAATTGAAAAAAAAAAAGTACAGACAAAAACCTCTTTGGTGAAGTTTAATGAAAGGTGATGGAAAGCCAAGTGCAAATATATCTTCTGAGATTAAAATTTCTGCATCTCTGCACAGGACAGGTACCCAGTGCCATCTTTAAAATGCAGATTATTAAGTCTTTCATTAGGCATCCAATTTCGCATCCAATTTGAAGTCAGTGCAACTTCTGCAATTAACTGTAATGAAACAGGTTTGGACCTTACTGTTCTTGGCATAAGCAAAATAAAATCTGGATCCTACCCTCTATCTGTGTTAAACATTCTCCTTGGATGGGGCTGACTCTGGAAGTGCAATTGTCTGGAAATTCCCTAACATTCCGTTTAATGCACCCGGGACGTCAAAGTTTCTGGGTTTTGTAGCCGGCTTTGGAAGAGGAATTTTGAATTCTTTCTGAATTCTGCCCCTGTGGTTTTGTCAGAGGAAAATATTATCAGCGCTGACGGGGAAAGAGAGCAAAGAGAAAGAAAACGACTCACCCAGCACCTGACTGTAAACTCTGCTGTGGGTGTGTGGTGCCCCGTCTGAGGCACAGTTCCTGATGGGCCACCAGAGCATCTCCAGGACCCAGCTGGCCCAGAGGACGGGCATGCTGTGGCACAGACGTGGCCTGTTCCTGCTGCCAAGGAAAGCTTGCTGCCTGGAGAACTTCAGATCCTTCAAAGGCAAAATGCAGCAGGATTCAGCCAACCCACTAACGTATCTCAGTCTGGGTGGGGTATGGACTAAGGGCAGCACCCTTGGGGCCACCAAAGGAGGTTAAAACGGCCCCTCTGTATTGCAGAATATTTTTTGAGGAATTAAGCACACAAGGAGGGACAACAATACACAAAGAAGGCCTCCTGCAAATTATTTCCAAATTAAGACGGCAGTTAATGGAATTAGCAATACAAGTAAAAAAGGATTTTATTGCCCCCAAACTCGCATGCTGATTGTCCTATTATAGTGTTTTAATGCTTAGGGATGAAATAAAAAGGAAAGACGATTAGATTAGAAAAGCGTTGGGATCAGCAGTGACATTACGACTAGTCATTACAAACTGCCTGAGCTTGTTGGCTGTCCTGACACCGTCAGTTGTGTTTAAACAGATAAGAACCAGCAATCCCACACCGAACAGAACAGTAAATAGCAGGACTGTCTTCTGAGATTTAGCACCGAGCCACAGACTGCTAATGGGAGAAGGGAAGCTGTGAGAGGGAGTAAGTCCTGTTCCAACTGCTAATTAATCCGATATATAAATCCTCAAAGAGAGATCTTGTGCCCAACAAAATGAGGCTCTTGTTTTCGTGGAAGGTGCTTTTCTAATAGCAAAAGAGAAAATAATAATAATTAGCCAGTTGACTTGGAAGCCTTTATGCGGGACGTACACAGTGTTATGTGTGAATACGTTGCCAAATGGAGAGCTTGCTTTATTTATTGGAGTGTTTGGAGCAACAAACTGGAGACTTTGCATATTAGATTGCAATTTGCATATTTACTAAAATGCTTTTCCTTTTTTTCCTACTGCTCACCCTCCCTCCCCTCAGAAACAACCCTACAGCAGAGCAGCCACATTTGTCTGAGCCAGTTTCATCTGCTGACATCAATGGATTCCCACCACAGATGAATGTGGCTGTTTGTTCCTCATCCTGGTAATGACGGCAGCTGTTAGGCTTGACCGTGAACTCAAGAATCCCATCATCTGTCACCCGTGTTTCTCTTCCCAACAGGGTTTTTTGTCAAAATAGTTATGCTGGGAGGAGAGTACCGTGGCGAGCACATCATGCCTCAGCCTTCTGCTCAAATCCAGCAGAGAGGGGCAAAACTTTCCCTTCCATTTTTCTTGCTAGTGGGTCCTATGATCCCAGGAAGAAAGAGGATGAAGCTGGGCAGAGAAAACAGCCTCATCAGTGTTACGGTTTGGGGAACTCACAACCATTTATTGTCATTTCGACAATTATTCTATCACCCAATGACCCCTCCCCAGCCGGGAAGGAGAATCGGGAAAAAACAAGGAAACCCGAGGGTTGAAAGATAAACAGATTTAATAGAATAAGACTAAATAATTAGCATTAATAACACTAAAGAGCCAGTGTTGATCCCGATACCAATATAAGATCTACAAGGATTACACTCAGCCTATTCTCTCAGCAGGAAGCTGTGCACTCCCAGCAGGGACAGCCAATGTGGGACCCTGTGAGTGCTGTGGCTTCAGGAGGAAGGGAAGGGCTCAGGGCTCCGGCACCGGGGCAAGGAGTTGTCTGGACCCACTGCCATCAAGGGAGAGAGAGAACTATGGAGCAAACTTTCTAATTTATATTGAATGTGACATCCATGGTATGAAATAATCCTGTTGGCCAGCCTGGGCCAAGTGCCCGGGTCTTGCTCCTTCTCATCCCTGCACCTGGCTAACTCAAAAACACTGACACCTTGAAACCCACATACTGTAGCTGGCTATAAAGTAAATATTTTCACAAATCCAGACACCAGAGTCTTCTAAAGGTGCAGTTTGCCCAGGCATTAGAAGAAAAATTAGTCCTGTGTCGCTCAAACCAGGATAACCAGAAAGAAGGCGGCTTCAGAACAAAGTTTTGGATTTGTTTGAGCAAGGAAACTTGGTGACTTTGGATTAACAATGAAAGCAGATCCTACGCAGGGCACAGGGTGAATTTAATAACAGTGTGTGTGCATCTATCTGTGTCTGTATATGTCTATGCACATTCACGACCAACGTTCCTCCTGCATGTCTGGTTTATTTTCCTTTGTGATGTTCATCTTAATTTCTCCCCATTCCCTTCCTAAGAATGTATTCTGTCCTGCCTCATCTAGGTCTATTAGTTAAGAGGAAAAATCAAGGGGCTGCATGTTAAACATGCTGTGTGTTTGTGGCTAATGCACTGCAAACACAGGGAATGGAACAGAACAAGGAGAAATGCAGGGAAGCACTGCCTCTTCCCTTGATTCACAGCGTAATCTTGTTGCCCATCCTAAGTGTTGGTACCTGGTTGTTAAAGACATGCAACACATTGCTAAGGATGACACACTCAACTTCTGGGCTGAACAAACATCTTGGTTTTAGCTGGTCATCCTTTTCTTTTTCTCTGACTGCTCTGGTATATAATCTGAAGGGAGACATTTTAACCTAAGTGCTAGGAAAAACTGGCAATGCAGTATGGACAAAGAGAATTTGCTTGATCAGCAGAATGCCATTGGAACCTTAAATTCATTTACTCCAGTTGAAACACTGAATGATGTGCGAGTCAAATATTTCAAATGCCGTTGTTTTCTAACCCTGCCAACAGTCTGCTGCTTCTCGTTGAGTGTGTACGTGGGGCTGATTGAACAGTTTTGGTTCTGAATGCTAACTCTTTCACCACCATCTTATCTTAAAGAGCTGTTGCTAATCATGTAAAAAATATATTTTTGCTAAAATACACCTGTACTAACTGAAGCTACTGAAGAAGTAACTGCTGAAACCTTCTATCTTCTGTAGCCTTACTAGAAGCTTTAAGACACGTAGATATAATTTCAAACTTCCTCATTTCTATTAGGAATGGTTAAATTCTTGCCTTAGTGAAAATGGGACGATATAAACCTACCCATGCCAATACAACAACATGAGTAGGTGCAGGCAAACGTAGCAAAACGCCAGAGAATGCTGTTCTGCCACTAAGTTTGACCCCGCAAACCCATGCCCCAATGAACTCCCAATTGAAATGAGAGGACAAGTGATAAACGAACAGGGTTTGGACTTTTCTGTGGGCTTGAGGAGTGAAGAACATAGCTTTCTTTAAGAATTTCTCCCACTTTTTTTTCTGTGTAGTCTGTTCAGAACTGGTGGTGTCTCACAGGCACAAAACCAGGGCAGCGCAGCTCCCTCTGCGTATCAAATTTATACCACCACATTCCAGACAAGATAATCTCCTGTCATGGAGCCTTTTTTATGCTATGCTGATTCATGAACAGAGTTAAAGAAAGGGCTGCATCAGCGGGCACGTCTGGATTTGCAACACACATTTTACCTCCTGGTGGTTTATAACACTGTCACACATAATTGAGACCTTTATAAATTTTTCTACAAACGGGTTTCCTGGACTACTAGAAAAGAAGATGCTGCAAGGTACCCAGAAATGTGTATAATAAAAGCCCGGGCTCTATCTTCTAGTCTAGCACAGTCCATCTCACTACATGAATACATTTTATTATTTATACATTTATAATACATTAAATATACTTGGACCCAGCGTTGAAAATTCAATCTGTCTAAAGACCTTCAGCAGCTGTCACTGCCTTTCACTTCAGAGAGCCACATCCTCCCACAGAATGGAGATGTCAAACACAATAAAAACTTTCAAAGAGTAACAAAACTCTAAAAAAAAAATTGAAATAGACCTTTTTCCTTTGAAAAGAAGGAAAGAAGGAAAGAAGGAAAGAAGGAAAGAGAGAAGGAAGGAAGGAAGGAAGGAAGGAAGGAAGGAAGGAAGGAAGGAAGGAAGGAAGGAAGGAAGGAAGGNAAGAAAGAAAGAAAGAAAGAAAGAAAGAAAGAAAGAAAGAAAGAAAGAAAGAAAGAAAGAAAGAAAAGAAGGAAGGAAGGAGTGGAGGTATTGTAATTAATTTCTTTTGTTCAAAGAATGTCCAAATCAATGAATGTGCCTTCTGCACGTCTGGCCAAATGTTACTCTTTTTGCTCAGTTCAGCACTCTCAATTTCAGAGCTTGAGGGTGAGCAGGTGGGATAAGATCAGCTGGTGTCACAGTAGCTCCTCCTAGAATGTCTCCTGGAGCTTCTTGCATGAATGCAGTGAATTGCACGGTTTAAATATGTGAATTAAAAAAATATTCATACATGGAAGACTTGAGCAGTAGCTCATGGGATGCTTATCTGCTTGCACCCTGTAATAATGGTGTCCATGCACAGGGCTAGGAATGAGGAAAGGTGCTGCAGTTTCGCCTTTTCTCCATCAGTTGCTGTTTCCACCCAGTCCTCAGGTGATGTGTTTGTGAGAGAGCCCACAGCAAACTGTTCAGACCCTTGCCCCACTTAGGACATTGTGGTGTCTGAGGAGCTAAGAGGACAGCAGTCTATCATCTCTAACCAGGCCCTGTGGTGCTCATTTCCTTCATGCTGCCAGTTTTAGAAACGCTGCCCACTGGAGCCGGGAGGAAAACTTCCACCTCTTTCAGTCCTCTAGGTCCTGGCCCAGAAACTCCAACAAAGCACTTGCAGTGAACTTTTCCCAATCCCAGGCTGTTTCCTGCCTCGCTTTTCTTATAAATGTCTTTTGTCAGACACATAAATCTTCTCTCAGCTTATTTGGGCAGCCCCTTGGAGGCTCGCCGTAGAAAGAAACAACTCGGTCCGTCCTTCAGCTCTCTGAACTTCCCTCTTGTGTGACCTGCCATCTTCCAGTTCATCCCAGGGCTGCAAGGCAAGCACTCCGCTACAGCTGAGGAAGGATGTTACTTCTCCATTAAACTTCTAGAGCCTGGACAGTATTGGATATATGTTCTCCTAATCATTAACCTGGAATACATGGCATGTAGCATGAATTGAGATGGCTTTTAAAGCAGAACTGTGCTCTTGCCCCCTAATTTCTTTTTTTCTTTTTTTTTTTAAGGTAATAGCAACAAGGGGTAGTGAATTTTTATTGGTCATAGGAAAATATATTTCTAGGATTTTTTATTTTTTAAAAAAACTTGACTGAAGATTCAAGGAAAGCCAAGTTAAACAACTCTCTTTGCTCCATAGGTAAATATGGCCAAAAACTGAGGGAAAACCACTCGTGCAACANAAAGAAAGAAAGAAAGAAAGAAAGAAAGAAAGAAAGAAAGAAAGAAAGAAAGAAAGAAAGAAAGAAAGAAAAGAAGGAAGGAAGGAGTGGAGGTATTGTAATTAATTTCTTTTGTTCAAAGAATGTCCAAATCAATGAATGTGCCTTCTGCACGTCTGGCCAAATGTTACTCTTTTTGCTCAGTTCAGCACTCTCAATTTCAGAGCTTGAGGGTGAGCAGGTGGGATAAGATCAGCTGGTGTCACAGTAGCTCCTCCTAGAATGTCTCCTGGAGCTTCTTGCATGAATGCAGTGAATTGCACGGTTTAAATATGTGAATTAAAAAAATATTCATACATGGAAGACTTGAGCAGTAGCTCATGGGATGCTTATCTGCTTGCACCCTGTAATAATGGTGTCCATGCACAGGGCTAGGAATGAGGAAAGGTGCTGCAGTTTCGCCTTTTCTCCATCAGTTGCTGTTTCCACCCAGTCCTCAGGTGATGTGTTTGTGAGAGAGCCCACAGCAAACTGTTCAGACCCTTGCCCCACTTAGGACATTGTGGTGTCTGAGGAGCTAAGAGGACAGCAGTCTATCATCTCTAACCAGGCCCTGTGGTGCTCATTTCCTTCATGCTGCCAGTTTTAGAAACGCTGCCCACTGGAGCCGGGAGGAAAACTTCCACCTCTTTCAGTCCTCTAGGTCCTGGCCCAGAAACTCCAACAAAGCACTTGCAGTGAACTTTTCCCAATCCCAGGCTGTTTCCTGCCTCGCTTTTCTTATAAATGTCTTTTGTCAGACACATAAATCTTCTCTCAGCTTATTTGGGCAGCCCCTTGGAGGCTCGCCGTAGAAAGAAACAACTCGGTCCGTCCTTCAGCTCTCTGAACTTCCCTCTTGTGTGACCTGCCATCTTCCAGTTCATCCCAGGGCTGCAAGGCAAGCACTCCGCTACAGCTGAGGAAGGATGTTACTTCTCCATTAAACTTCTAGAGCCTGGACAGTATTGGATATATGTTCTCCTAATCATTAACCTGGAATACGTGGCATGTATCATGAATTGAGATGGCTTTTAAAGCAGAACTGTGCTCTTGCCCCCTAATTTCTTTTTTTTTTTTTAAGGCAATTTTTTATTGACCAAATTTTTATTGGTCATAGGAAAATAGATTTCTAGGAATTTTTTTTTTTTGAAAAAAACTTGACTGAAGATTAAAAAACGTCAAGGAAAGCCACTTAAATAACTCTCTTTGCTCCATAGGTAAATGCAGCCAAAAGCTGAGGGAAAACCACTCGTGCAACATATAAGTTCAATTCCTTGTTATCTACTGGCCCTTCTACCGCTTTCTGTTTCTATCCCTACTTGCACATTTCAACTCAACGCCACCTAATTTCAAAGGAATTGTATGATGTGAGCCAGCAATGTGTCCCTGCAGCAGAGAAGGCTAGTGGCATGCCGGGTTGCATTAGACAAAGTATTGCCAGCCGGCCAAGAGAGGGGCTCCTTCCTCCATTGGTGAGACCACACCTGCAGTGCTGTGTCCAGTTCTGGGCTCCCCAGCAGAAGAGACCCAGGGGCGTACTGGAAAGAGTCCAATGAACTGCCACAGAGATGATTAATGGTCTGGAGCATTTCTCATATGAAGAATGATGGAGAGAACTGGGACTGTTCAGCCTGGAGAAGAGATGGCTCGGGGATCTTAGCAAACACAAACACCTGAAATGAGGCTACAAAGAAGATGAAGATAAACTCTTTTCAGTGATGGGACCAGAAGCAATGGGCCCAAAGCACAGGAAGTTCCCTCTGGACATCAGGAAACACTGTTTTGCTGTGAGGGTGACCAAGCACTGGCAAAGGCTGCCCAGGGATGTTGTGGAGTCTCCATTGTTGGAGTTCTTGAAAAGCCATCTGGACATGGTCCTGGGCAACCAGCTCTAGGTGATCCTGTTTGAGCAGTTGGGTTGGACCAAATGACTTCCAATGGTCCCTTCCGACCTCAGCCTTTCTGTGATTCCGTGACGTAGGTGGTGGCAACAGTTAGATGTTGGATACAATGAACTCACATCCCTGCCAGCTCCACAATCCTACAGAGACAGGCAGTTCAATTTTAGCACCTTTTGCCCAGTCTAAGTGGACCTACAGAACTTCTCTGTAATGGTGTAAAAAAATTGTTTCTTTAACAAGCATCCAAATTGTTAAACATAGCTTAAGCTAATGGCAAGGCTCAAGGAGCTCATGTCACAGGAAGACCCAAGGAAATATGGATTTCCCAAATATATGTGTGGTACTCAGAAGAGCACCCATACAAGAAGGAGGCTTTGACACTTCTATTTGCTTTTGTCTTCTATCAGAAGAAGCAATAGCACGACATGACATGACGGCAGCGAAATTCTCCGGGCAGCAGGGTGTGAGGGAGGAAAAAACGAATTAAATCTTCAGTTTTCCCTCTATATGTCACTACAGGTGGGGCTAGTAAAAAGTATTCTCCGGAGAGGCATATCCAAGATGTTGTTTCACACTGTGTCTAACCTACATTCACACAGGTTGATGCCAAAAGGCACAGTCCTGTTCTCTACCTTTTCTTCCCAAGGCATATCTTCCTTGGGGCAGACCTGGAGACCACGTAGCTGGAAGGTGAACTCAAAAGCTCATTGATCTCATGAGTAAATGAGTAATTTTTTTTTTTTGGCAGGCTCATTCTCTTTTGGATTAGTTATCTGACCCCATTTATCCAATGGCAGTGTGATTGCTAGAACCAGAGGAAAAATAAGCATCCAGGAGTAGAAGAGCACCACACCTTCTGTGAACTATAATTGGACCAGACTATAAATAGACCCATTAGATCTAGTGCAAAATCTCAGAAGAAAGGGAACTACAGGGATGTCTTCTGAGTGGTTTTCCGAGTACTTTCCCAGGGCTTTGTGCAGTTCAGAGCTGCTTCTCACACAGGGCAGCAGCTTTGTCTGCCTGTGCTATCCTGGCAGCTGAGGCTAGGAGAGAAGGCAAAGAGACATCAGGGGATTCTAGGGGGTGAGAGGCAATTCAGATTTCTGGGGGAGAAAAGGGAAGTGTAAATGCAAAGGACAGATGGGTAGGTCTAACACACGTCTATTTCATGTCTGTTTTGTTGTTTGGGAAACATCCCTGTTAATACCACACAGTGGAGAAAAGTTTGTACTGATAAAGTACTTATAATGCAGACAGTTGTATTTACAGATGTCTGAATCAGATGACTGTGCTCATTGGCCCTGAGGTGAATGCTCACCCTCAAGTGAGGCAACGGAGTGTGTGCGGAGCTACAGGGGAAAAAACCACAAAGGACACAAAGACTTTGCTTTTGCTTGCACCCAGCCAGGTTTGACAGTCACAAAGTGCCTCAGCAGAGGAGAGGGCTGTGAAATAGCGTTAGCCATAATTTAAGATTGTATCTAATATTCCCTTCACCTGCCTTTTTCTGCTTTTCTTCTTTTTTTATGAAACATTGCCTAAGTCAAGCCATTCACATTTGTGAGTGGGGAAAACCATTCCATGGAATGCTGCAAGGTTTAGCTTAATTTCCCAGCTTTTTGGCCAGACAAGAAGCAGCGGTTCAGAAGCATCCCCTCACTTCATCCTGTTGCTACCGGGTGAGTCCTGACAAAAGCAGGTTACTCAAGTAAACCTGAATTAATATTTTATGTCCACTGCTATTTTTCAGGTAAGTTCTACTATTGGTAAGGAAAAATCACTGCTTGGCTCTGTTAAGCATAACAGGGTACTGCCCATCTCATACTACAGGCTTCTGGACACCTCTAATCAGCACGTAACTTAATGCAACAGTGGCATGCTTCGGATTAAGGCAGCCTGTTGAGTTTTCAAGAAACTTTAATAGTTTAATAGAAATATGAGTTTAATAGAAATGTTTCTATTAAAAGAAAAGGAGAGCAAGAAAAAGCAGAGACTTTATTCCAGTAGTATATGTGCCTGCCAGCCTGTTCTATTGAATTTTAAGTGCTTTATAATCATATTTTATACAATGGTAATTGAGAAGAAAAAAAGTGCAATATTTTTCTCTGGCATCTTCTTGTAGATACTATGTTTTACTAAATTAATTCCTTACCACAGTGTGGAGAGACTAACTAGACAGTTGTTCAAATATTGTTCTCTTTTTCAAAATAATAAGCCAACCTTAGATTCTACTTTGAATTTAAAAGGGAGCCATCAGGAAAAAAAAACAACCAACAAACAAAACTAAGCAAAAGTAAGCATAAAAGCCTCAGCTGCACCTATTTTGCCCATCTTGCATTAGACTGGTATTGCTCCCTCTGTGGAATAGCCCTAAGAATACCGGTGGAGACGCATGCCTTTAATCTACAATCTGTTTTTACTGTGTTATTGCCTTAGCCCTGTCAGTCTGGAGTTAAAAACCACTGTGTTTCCACTAGCAGTTGTATTGATGGAGTCACAGTAGACTTCACATTCATAGGGTACTTTTAAGGAGAAATAAAGGGCGGTTTAGACAAGCCCAAGGGTCACATTATGCAAATGATATGTGCTCATTAACCTTTCACATAGCTGAAAACATTTGTTACCTGGTTACCTATTACCCTTTCTCCTTCCTCCCTGTCCCAAAAGTCCAACCCACCCTGACACTTCTCATCAAAGATTTAATTTCAGGGAACTACTGCCATTGGCCCTCTGATCATTAACATTTTATTACTCTCAGAATATATAGCATGATACATTTCCTGGTAGACTGCTAAGTAATGCTTTCAATAATTAAAAATCCATAAATAATTAAAACACAACATTATATTTGTCAACATAAATGAACAAACTATGTCCTGTGAACAGCATTCTGAACAGATACGAGCTTAAAACACGCGGTAGTGTGTTCAATACCTGTATGTAGGAATAAATCTTCCTCTCTTAAAACAGATTTATATTCATTTAGCCAAATAATGGGGAATGCAGCGGTTCTCAACAGATATCATTGTTATTAATAAAAAATAATTTTTGTTTGTATTAAAACTGGAAGCAAAAAACCCCTGCATGAGACGAAGAACCCCTAGGGATTAGCACCTTAGGAACAAAATAGAAGAAGATGGACAACTTGTACAGAAGAGTTTGCACATGCGATAAATAATATCCACAGAGTCTTGAAGAAGATGCAGGGCTGAATGGCTACAAGCAACCTATGACCTTTCACAATAAAGTCACATGACATTCACAGTTTGGGAATAAATGTAATAAAAAAGTTAGGTGTGGTCAGTCAAGAACTGAGAGGGCCTTTCTGAAGTTATATAAAATGAAGGGATTAATTGCATTAAAAAAAAAAAAAAAGCAGGATAAAAAAGGACATTTTGGGGGTAACATCTGAAAAACATCCTGATTTTTTTCACCTAATCTGATAAAATCATATGGGTAATTGTGCATATGGAATAATAACACAGATGGGAGAAACTTTGAACAGAACTTAGAGGACTTGTGATGAGCTCTACTCAACTTTGACTGTCCACTTCAGCAAAGATGTTTGAAAAACAAACCGAATTTTCGGGGTTTACCTATAAAGTACTGAAACAAGTTATGAAGGAGATCAGAAACAAGTTATCTGAAGTTTATACACTTATTTTTGAGACTTTTCCTGGCATTTTCTTTCATTGTTTTGTCATTTTTCAGTACTCAACCAAAACATTCCTATCACAATTGTCTCTTTCTTGGATTTACTATATGCTACTTCATCTGGTCTTTTAGGATCATGCTAAAAAAATCAGACACTTAACCTCTTCAAACTTTCTGAAAGACTTAAGCATCCTCTTTGATTATAATGTCTCACTTTTCTTTCAGGGGAAAAAAATCACCTCTTTCTCTGATCCTCTTTGATTTTCCACCTTCTTTCTCCTGCGTGATGCTTTTGATCCTATATTCCTCCTTTCAGTAAGTCCCAGAACTATTAAGCAACTTTCTATATTTTGTGTTTGCATGGATCACCCATGACATTTCATCAGTAGAGAGTGCACTTTTCAGGTCTGCAGGTCTGCTTGACCCTGAAGCATTAAAGAACGCTCTCTGCAAGACCCTCACCACTGAGCACTTGCAGGAAATATTTCCAAGGCTTGTCTAGACCTGCTGAAGTCTGGCTGCTGTAAGAGAAGAGCTCAAGTAGGAATGTTTAAAGCATTCTTTTACAAAAGGGTCTTCCTTAAATTAATCAAAATCAAGAAAGAAATTTTGATTTTGTGTTCCACAGTTCTCTTTCCTCTGACCTGCTAACCTTAAGCCTTTGTTTTCATACTTCAGGTAGAGAATTAGAAAGCCTTTGCATAAAGAGAAATTGTTTGAAATGTGAAATGTTTGAAATATGAAACAAGGAAAGATTTCTAAAAGTCATCTACACAAAGCATAATGTAGAATTTAGCAATAACAAAAATATTGAACATTTTACTTGGGAACATAGATAGAAAGACAAACTTTTTCACCAAAAAGCCCTTCACTTCTGCACAGACACCTTCAGATGTCTATGATGTCTTTGCAGGGGGACATCAAAATCCACGAAAAACAAGTGAACCGTCTCAGAACTTTTGGTGGCCCACAATAGTCACCTTCGCTGAATCTTGTAAGAATCATCAAGTATAGAGGAATGAAAGGAAAAAGTGATACTTAAGAGCCAGAAAAACAGGGAAAAAGAATAATGTGTTCTGTGAACCCAGGAGGAAACAGTCCAGCCTGACTTTTATAATATCATGGGGTAGGGTCTCAGCTGGTTTAAACTGATACTGCTCCTCTGACTTACAGTGACTCAAACTGGCCAAGAATATGATTCAAACATATTTGATTCTCCTCTTTTTTTGGTGTTGAACTAACTGAAAACTACTCCGTATTTTCACTTTGTGAACAAAAGCCATTATAAGGAAAATCTCTTCTTTTAATGAGAGTTAAAACATACTTTGTATATGATTTATTTTAGTTATATATGCAACAATAGGGCATTTTTATGGAACAGAAATTTGCACATGGTGAATTATTTTCCCACATGGACAGCTGTTTAATTTGGGGGAAAAATTTAATGGCAGGGAGGTGCTGAATGAAAGGATCTATTAATTTTAAAATGACAGCTGTTGTAGGATTATAGGTTTTGTGGATTTTTTGTTACTAAGAAGCTGGAACGGTTCAAGATGAAGTTAAGTTATATTTTTGACATCTTTTTCTGTGCCTACTGAGACAGAGATTAAAGAAGATCTGATGAAAATAAAATTAAATCCTAAAAATAACATCTGGCTAGAATTAAGACATTTCTCTATTTAAGTGACTTTTTTTCCTTCCCAGTCTCCATTTTATGTGCATTCTGATTTTAAGCTTTTGCTTCCTATGAGAGCCAAAGTGATTTTTGGATTGGTCAGTAAAAGGCTATTTAATATGTCACTCCTGAAATTCTCCATTCTCTTTCACATCTCTACTGCCTTTCACTTACCCTGTATTAGAAATGTAACCTTTTTTTCTTCCACTGGCTTTACGAAAGATGCAACAAAAAAGCTAATATCTTGCTGCTGAAAAGATTTTGTTTAGTGATTGATTTACATCTCAGAATACAGTCTGTACACCTCACGTAACTTTCAGATGTTCTCCTACCATTATTGAGGTTATAAAAAGGCTTTATTGCAGTATTGCAGTAAAAAAAAAAATATCTAAATTTAGAAGTGCACAATCATCTGGATAAAATATTGGTTTTCACCAAACATTAATTTTGTACCAGGACTCAGGGAACACAGCTGTGCAGAGACATTTGAACTAGCACTGTCCCAAAATGGTACATCAGAATACAGCAAACAGCATTGCGAATGTATGCTGTACAGATGCAAAAACAGATGATCTGAACCTAACCTCTTATGTCCATCATCTCAGATTTAGCTCCAGGCAGATTTGACCATCCTGGGATGTGTCTCTATGTTGAACATTCCCTGGATGGCATGGGTTTTTCCAGTAGCTGTGTGGATACATCTTCCATCTGTAGCCGACCCAACTGCTGGGCTCCTCCTTGAATATGTTCCCTTAAAGAGATGCTCTTGGGCAACCATGTCCTCTGCACGTATCTGTGAGACTCTGGCCTTGCCTGGGTGGTGAGGCAAGCTAACACTTTTACCTGGATGGAACTAGTTTATTTCAAGAGGGAAGAGCAGGGAAAGCTATCTAGACTTAGACAATTTCAACTTTGTCTTAACCTAGACAAGACAGAGAACACTGCCGAACTTTGGTAGAAAGTCTTCTGAACAGGCACTGGAAGGCTGAGTTAATAATACAAGATTAAATTCAAGATAAATAAAATAGGGATGAGAAGTTTTTTCTCTGACCTCTTTTTTGTGGACTTAGACTGATGCCTTTATGCGGCAACAAAGGCACAGACTCCGCCAAGTGGTGAAACGAAGATGAAGACCTTCATTGTTTCACTTTTTCAGCATATATAGTTTCTATCCTTTGATCACGCGCTGTGCTCTCTACAGAGATAGGTTGTGGGTGAATGTCCACACGCCGTTGTGAGCAATACAACTGGCAACATATAAGTGTTCATGCGCCTAGGCTAATTAGGCATTATTATTTGTTTGTTATATTGTTACCTCCTTGCTACATTTCACACACATTACCATATAAGGACATTGTTTTACTGTTCCCAAGGCCTCCTTCCCACCAAGGCAAGAACACCTGCCAAGCTCTCGCTCAGCAGCTTCTCCAGAACTTCCTCCTTCCCCTCACCTTTAGGCCTGTCCTATCTCACTTACTGTATATTCACATGCTACCTCGCACACAGAGGCCTCAATCTCGTTAAATTCTTGAGCAGTGCTGCTATACGAATTTCTAATATTGACAGTTGTCATTATAACTTGTCTTGATGAGAGAGAAGTTGGGCATCCTTGGAAGGAAGCGTGGCCAATCAGATGATATATTGTGTTAACCATCACCAACCACCTACAGGTCAACTACGAACATTCAGATTCCATGCTTATAATGCCCTGAAGGCTTTACTTCAATTATCTCAACTTCGTGGGCGGGGATACCAAGACATAAGGATTTAAGTGAGTCGTCTGAGGCCACACACTGAAGTCAGCAGTTAGGAGAGGTCATAACATAGGAATTTCTAATTCCTCTGCTTTTCAGCATGAGATAATGTTACTTTGCAACTGAATGCCCTATATTAGTCCTCTACAGGAAAGAATGAACATAAACAAATTCTCCAACATCTACTTTTACTGGTGGTAACAAAGAAGTAAGTTATGTTTTGGAAATGCTAGGCTTTTCTTTATTATCAGCCCTCTGTCAGAGCTTCAGTTATGTTCATTTGTCACTAACAAAACTCTATTTGAATGAATAATTCACAATAGATAATGCATTTGTTGAACTTTGTCTGTTTCCCTACTTTGAGGCTTTATAAAGCAGTTATAAAAAAGTTTCAAAAGATACCAGGCCTAGAAACACTTAACTTGAAGTACATGAGTAATCTCATTGACTTCAATAGGGCTACTCAGGTGTTTATAATGAAACACATATATGAGTGTTACCAGCTTACTGGAGCCTTCTTTTGAACTTTGAATATGAAATTAAAGAATAATTTTTCACCAACACTTGAGTTTAAAATTGACTTTTAAAGAATTTTGCATATAGCAAAGGTTTAATGCACAAATAATCACAGATGGTGAACATGAACAGTCTTATGCGTGCTGTTTATTCAAAACTGAGAGTCAAATGTGAATAAATGAATATTTATTGAAATATTGTTCCCTCCATCCAGATTTCTAATACAAATCTCTCCAGAACTATCACTACAGAACTGGTAGGAACTAAATTGGATCTGTGGTTACAGGGGCAAATGATGGTCAAATCCTTTTCTCTAATATCTAGCAGAGAAAGAAAGGGCCACTCTTCAAGGGTCATATTGTTTTCTGCTTGGTACCTCAATTAGGTTGATTTTCCTCTCAAGTTCATATGTGATAATCAGTAAGAACATAATGGAAATCCATCAAGAGTGAAGTACAATGCAGTAAACCAGAGGAACAAGGAAAAAGACCCATAGTTTTCATTATGATTACGCAATAAAGCTTCATACTTCTCCTAGTAGTGTTTCAGCAAATGACCTGCAAGATTTTTACCTCTTAATATTTTACCCCTTAATATTTTACCCAATCCCATGTTCCTCGCCATTCCAGTAAATTAAGCCAGGTTACAGATTGGCCCGCAATATCTCTTAATGTGTTTTCAGTCCAAAATAGACTGCTGCAGATGTAGTAAAAATGCTCCACACGTGACATTCCTGCCAACTTTGTGCAAGAGGAGTAGAAATCAGACAAAACATCAGTGGTTCCACAAATTCAGTTTAAATCACACATTGTGTTTGTATGTCTTTAGGGAACGAGGAAACTTGGTTTCATTTTTTAAAAGCACAGCTAGTGGGAGGCTGTTATGTTTTTGTAAAGCTATAGGAAGACTAGATCTAATCATGTTTTCTTGACCTGCTTTTTTTTTTTTTTATTAGGACTTGGAACTGTTCCTCATAATCTTTAAGGATGTTTCCCCAGGAATGCCAGCTTTTAAAGTGTCTTAATATGGCCTATACTCCACTGAAGAATTAAATTTTGAGGGAGGGGAGAAAAAATGACATGGGCGTTTGAACAACATGCATCAGCCACCTCGATCATAAGAAGCCCTAAATATATTCCATTTAAGTGTTCATATTGATATTTCATGTATAAGGAAAAAAGGAAGGGAATGCTCTAGCAGATGTTTGACTGCAATGGACGTGAACGATTTCCACGGATTTTCCCTGGATGCTGAATAACACAGTATGTGGGTCAGATGTCTCCACCAGCACTCCTGAGACTTTTCCAGGTCTATCGTGCCACACAGCTTTAAAGTTACGAACTTGTTCATATGCTGCATGCTGTACCCTCTAGAGTTTACAGCCTGGACTTTGTTAGTCTGTTAAAATGACTGAAGTGACAGCAATACAAACTGAGCAGAAATACTCATTGAGGAAGAGTTTTGTCTCCTTCTGTTGTTGTCTTATTATAAAGTGTTCTTAACAGCTGGGGCTACACATGAGGTACGTCAGCAGGCTGGAAGCCATTAGGCCAAACCCTCTGGAATATTTATTTCCAGCATCTGGAAACTAATCTGATTCTGCTGCAGGCAGCTAAGTTTCCTATACTGTCAACCCATGAAGCTGTCTTTGAGCCTGCTGGTCACATTAACTGATAGAAGTGACTGGGAATCCAAGACAGGGTTCTCCTGTGTTGTTTCCAAATGAATGTGATCCATGAATTCCCTCTGTTAAATTTCACAGATGGTCCCAATAGAAAAATCAACCTTTTAAAAATTAACTGTCTCTAAATACTTGGGAAAAAAAAAGTATTTAAAGCCCATTCCCTGCAGTGACAGTTTTAGTTGTCTAATGGTATCTGCCTTTGCCTTCCCTCTTCCACACTCCCTGTTACCATGTTCCAGATACTTCCCATTTTGTATGTAGAGCTTTGCACAGGAACTTCCTTTTGTCAAAATTGGAGGTAAATTAGAAGAACTTTTCTTGAGTTACAGATCTTAAAAATAGGTTTCGAAAAGCATCTATGCTTTTGTGTCAGTTCTATGAAATAACATGCCTTAAAAGTTTGCGCCTTTCAGGAGAGTAACTCTGAAAAGCCATGATTTTTAGGAAAAATCACAGTGACAGGCTTTCAGCCCTAGCAATTGCAGACTCTTTTCCCTATGAAAAATGGCAATGAATGCCTTTTATAGATTTAAATTGAAAAGGAGATTAACCTTGATGCTGGATGCGCCAAATGCACCAAGGGAGCCTTAATGATGGACTTTCTGGACACAAAAAGGAAACTTGCAGGGTGTTTTTTTTATGTCATCTGGAACGTACATTCTGCAGATTGTTGTCACTTAGACATACTGCTTTTCCTCATTCTTCAGAGTTGAACAAGAAAAGTTGAAGTTTATATAACCCCCCCACCCTGAATATTTAATGAGACTCTCAAGTCCATTTTGTATTATATGTAACTTCACGTTGGGGTCCTTTGCTAAACTAAACTGGCCGTGGACAGTTATGGCTTTGCATCACTTTTTCTTACATCTAAGTACCAAGATTTGCAGCCAGTCACCACGCACATCGAGGTGGTGTCTCTGCAAGCCCCACGGAGAAGGCAAGAGGCAGCCTGTTCCTCCCACTCCCCTCTGTGTCCCAGAGGAGGACTATATCAGCCCTGAAGCTCCTAAGTTTGAAATGACATTAGAAGCTGGCATAGCAGTAGAACTTCAAATAGGTATTGACATTTTGTCTTTATTTATGATGGTAGTAGCTGCAAGTTTTGAGGCAAGCTGCCATGTAAGCAGTAATTCAGACCTATTCCCCCTGAGTAGCTCTGGGTGTGATTTAACCGGATTGCAGATTTAACTGGATTTTGGGGGTTGTTTTATTTCAAAACAATAACCGAAGTGGACAAACAAGAAGAGACTTGTGAAATAATTCATTGGAAAATGTCAGACCCATTCCTTCCCTTAGCTTTCATACGCTTTTGAGAGCAAATCTTTGCTGAAAGGTTTTTATATGATATGTGAACAGATTATGCAAGAGAGACAGGTATACATTGCCATATCTGCATCAAAATGGGTGTTGACTCTCATTTCCAAGTTTCAATACTTGCACTTGAATGAGGGTCTGACAGTGGTGGAAATCACCCTTTTGTTAAATTCCAGAGGAAACAGAATGTAAAACAACCTCTCATGAAAACGTTCTGTGGAAAATACATTTAATGATTTCAGAAGGTCCAATTAACAACTGTAGCACTAGATGTCAAATTCCGATAAATCTCTATTGTAGTCTTTGCAGCAGTGACTCTGATTTAGATTATCTGAGCATCTGCCTCATGGTTTTGTTACCATGCAATAATCAATATTTGTCATTTTCTGACAGGATACTCTTTCCTTTGAGGTCCTTTGCAACCTTACAGACGTATTAGCTTGCTCACATTAAGGCCACCATTTTAGATAACAAAAATCTGGGGATCTTACTAATGCCAGCGCTTGCTTTCTTTGCCAGACAAGATAATTTTGATTTATACCCTAGGGCCAGATTCTGATCTCATCTGTGCCAGTGGAGTTACCTGATAGTTTCTGGTATCAACAGCATTATAGCAGTACAGACCTTCCTCAGTTCCCAGAGCCCTCTAGAGTCTGATGCTAGCATGGAAATCCCATACTAAATTCCTGCAAAGATATTGGGTTAAAGGTTTATCCATGCTATGGCTCATTTATATTTTTAGATTTAAAATGCCACTATCTTTTCATAGGATGACACTGAGAGGTTCTTCAGTGGACCCTGAAGAAAACTTCTAGGTTTTGTGATTTCAGTGTAAATCATGACATAAATATGTCTACACATTCTTTGTAGTAGATAGGTCAGACGAGCTAGATGAATTTGAAGTAAATATACAGGAAGCATCAGACCAAGGAGAGAAGCTGTGTTCATAAGTCACCCAGACTGGATGGCATTCACCTGGGAGCTCTGGGGGAACTCAGATGTGAAATTGCAGAACTGCTGACCAAAGTAGGCAAACCACCACCTCAAACACCCTCTGTGACAGAGGCCTGGCTGAGCGCCCGCATAGCTCCCATAGTTTCCAGAGAGTATCCTGGGAACTGCAGGCTGGCCATTCCCGGTAATATGGCAGAGTCTGCAATGAGGAGTGAATTCCCTGGTTCCATAAGTGAACAAGGTCTTGGGGGGAAAAAGAGGCAGCAGGGGAATGCGGGGTCACTGATGCATCAGTTTTGTGTGGGTGTCAACAGCACATGGATAAAAGTGATCCACTGGGTCATGCATGGGGGTTTTTCAAAAAGCCATTGGCAAGTTTCCGCTCCAGAGGTTACTAAAGAGACAAGGTTGCAATGGAAGTGAGGGAAAGGTTCCTTTATGGACCAAAAGCTGATCAAATGGTAGGAAGCAAAATGTCAGGTTTAACGGTCGCTTTCCAGATGGAATGGAGTCAGGAGTAAGGTTCCAGAAGGACCATTGCTGGGACTGAAATTATGCTACATCTCTATCATTATGCATCAGTGAAAGGAGTACGCAATGAAACCTCTAAGGTTGTGGATGATGCCAACTTCCTTTGTTTAGCTGTGTACAATGCCAATGGCAGAGATCCAGGTGAAAGGTCAGAAGGGTGGCAAGCGAGCTTCAGTGTAGCTAAATGTAAAGTTGTGCCTACAAGGAACAATAACCTAAAGCACGCCAACATGGTACTGGACTTGGAAATGACAATTACTGCTTTGGAAGCAGATTTTGGAATCATCGTTTTCCGCCTTCTGAAATTGTTACTTCAATGTGCAGCTGCAGACAAAAAGGCCAAATGAATTATTGGCCGTTGTCTGGAAAAGCACCCACCCAGACCTTGAGTACTGTCTATTGCTCTCGTGCCTGCACTGGTAGGATGTAATGGAGTTAGACAATGTACAGAGACGGACCGCTGAAATGATGAATGGGCTAGGGTAGCCAGCTTACTTGAGCAAACTAAGAAGGTTGTGACTCTCTACTTAAGACAGCAGAAGTCTGAGGGGACATATTTAGAGGTTTACTGAATCACGAAGGTGGTAGAGAGAAGGTTAAAGCAGAACTGTTATTCACCAAATCCCGCACTACTGAAGCCAGCAGGCACTTGGGACCCCAGCTTTAAATAGATAAAAGAAAGAACATTTTTCCATGTCAGCTAACAGAATGTGCTGCCAGAGGAGGCTGTGGAAGGAAACAGCATCAGGAGACACAAAAGGGGATGAGTTGGACTCACACACAGCTAATTCCTTGACAAGCAGACCCTAGAGGGACCAGGTGAGGCTGTAACCAACAATAACCCCAACGCAACATCCTGGCTATCGGGGGCAGGAGGAGGACTACAGGAAGTGACCAAGCCTGTGTATTTTTCTGCTAAGCACCATCCCTTATTGCCACTCTTTTCGCTGATTTCTCTGAGCCTTAAGGTACTTTGAAATCTTCCCTGGGACTACAGTGTGAGGTGCAAATAAACTGGTTAGAGACTGCAATGGACAGAATGAAGGAGAAGGTGAGACTCAAGGGGTAAAAAGTAATAAAAGAACACAGGAAGGTAGAGAGAGACACTGAGCGCAACGCCTAGTAGATTCCCTGACAGTGTCTAGTGGTTGAAGACATTGAGGGAACAAGTAGGTGCTGTCTAGTGGTGCTCTCTTCCTTGGGCCATGAGAGGGACTCAGGAGGGAAAGCAGTCCAACAGTTCCCAGCGTCCTGCTGACAAGGTCAGAAGGAGGTTATTGAGAGCTTGCAACTGGGTGGATGAAGATGGATGAAGGTGGTGTAAAGAAAAAAGTGAGAAGTGCAGCCAGGACTTCCATATGAGGTTCTAGATGAGCTAGAAAAGTGACTTTGATGTGAAACACTAGATGTATACGGGTACGTGCAGAAGGTGCACGAGTCAAGGGACTCTGCAAACATGCCTGTGTACATGGCTTCATTTAGTATTTTCCATCTTATGTCCCCATAAGCAAGAAATTAGCTTTGATGTTCCATCTCTCACTAATCAGACTGCCTTAAAATCACCTGCTAAAAATAAACTGGAGATGTTATGAACAACACGGTAGGGTCCTGAGTGCATCATCCATCTCTTACGTGCCCCTATCAGCCTGTAACTACCTTTTTCTGTAACACTCCTCTGCAACCTCTTCCCCTCCCAGGTATGAGACAGACGTAAGACCTTGGACCAGACTGCCATGACAACAGCAATTCTGCGAAAAAGAGCTGTTTGAAGCCCTCATCTACGGCATCTGCTCATGTATCCTCTGTGCTGTGGCTTGGGAGCTTCATTTAAGCTTAGACCCTTGCTCAAGCTGTATTGTAGACACGATGTGCCTGGCCTTGTACCTTGCTAATCCCGGGCTTGCCTTACTGCCTTCACTTCTGGCTGCACCTCAGACCTCCCTCATCACTCTGGACTTGCCTGGCAATCACGGGTCTGCTGGCTTCATGCGCCCACGGTCACCAGCTCTGCTCTGCACTTTTTGCTTGAGTACCATGAGTCTGTGCCCCTTGCTGGTGAGGACGCTGCATCTGCCCACCTTGGTGTGACCCTCAGCTACACACTTGCCTCGCAGAGCAGGCTGCTCTTGCTGCTCCCTGGCAAGCCACACTTGCCCGCAGCAGTCACCGCATTCACCTTCTTTTAATTACACAGAGTGGAGTGGAAATTTGTGGCTGACGTCAACAGGAACATCATTCTTTTGTTCTTGTAGCTCCTTATAGAACCGTATTTTTAACTGGCTCACCATTACCTTTGTTTTTCCCATTTCAGTTACCCACGTTAAAAGCAACCCAGTTAAAAGGCTGTAGGTTGTATGCATCGCTTCACAGTAAGGCAGGCTGGAACCCTGCAGCTAAAGATTCAAGCTTTGTCTATGCTTTAAAGTGAAGGAAGTATCCAGACGGGAGTATGTGTAGCTGTGCATCCTTAGGGCTTTTTTTTCTCCTATTGACATTCATCTGAGCAGCCACTAACTGCATCTCTCCAGTTCCCATTCACAGCTAGCTGTGCCTGGGCTCCTGAAACTTCAATATATGGCCAGTTTGTTTCAGACCATGAATCATTATATTGATAACGGAAAGAAAATAAGAATTCTGTCTGAAGTTTAGCAATGCAACAGACTGACCCAAAGTAAGAAACTTTGTGTGATTTTTGAAAAGAATAAGGAATAAACAGCATTTTTTTGATCACTGGGCCAAGTCTGGTGCTTTTTGGCAGTCCATCTGGAGGAAATATTATAAAATGGCATTGTCCTGGAAAGTGCAAGAGAAGTACTGACCTTGGGTCCCTTTCTGTCAAGCTTGAAAAATACTCTTTGTTGTTGTCAGTGAATACTGAGAACAATATGAACAAAGAGAATATCACTTACAAGATGGTGTCAAACTGCATCAAGCAAAATAACCTGAAGGGATACCTTCATGTTATATTATCACATCTTTCAGCATGTGTTGCCTCTTGCATTTAGAAACAGAGGGTTTATTTTTCTTCATGGTGTGAGAAAAAAAAACCCAGCACTGACAGCCCTTTGTGCTGAAGGTTATATTATTAATGAGTGTTGGGAAAGGGAGGAACTTTATATAAATACACTATCATTGCAGTTAAAGGAAGGTGTAGAACACAGTGTTCAAAGACAGAAGAAGTGGGGTAATTGATGTACATGTACACCCATGGAACCAGATCTGACCTGAATTACCAGCAGTATTAATTTAGAATAATTCTCTGGAAATCTGGAATTATGGTAACTCCACAGAGTTTATACCTCAAAGCAGAGTATGTATGACTATGGGCATGAGTAGGAAAGTAGTGAAAAAACACTAGTCCTTCTTATTTTGAATCTGAAAAGATCTTGTTAGAATGTAGCATCTACATAATTACAAAGGAGGTAGACCTCTTTCAGAAGTTAGGGATTTAAATTCAAGGTAAGTTGTAGAGCCCCAGCTTTGCACTTACAGACTGTGCAGCATCTCCCTGCCCTCAAAGATGGCTGTGGTCATACAGAGCTGAAGGTCCATCAGGAGTTTCTGGGTGCAGAGGGGAACACAGTCACACTTTTTACATGCTGCCCTGCATTCAGAGAGCTAAGGCAGGAGGTTGGTTAGGGAACCCGTATTTGTGTATTCACCACAGAATGAGGATGTCCAAACATTTTTTGTTACAGCTCACAGATACAGCTCCTTGTATATATTCTTTACATGACACTTGCTCTTAGTCACATGCTAGCTATAATACCCACCTCCAGTGAGAGGTGTATATCTAAAAATATTTCAACATGGGAAGCAGGTATAGGATTTTTTAAGAACTCATAGCACAAACAAAATCACCAACTTGAAAACTAGTTAACTTATGTTTGTCACTATGGTGGCATTACCTACTCTGTCCTCCCTTCTACACCCAACCACTTGTAAAGCCTATTTATTGGATTACCTGTTACATTTAGATTATTAGACATCTGGAATAAAGAAATAACTTTTATCATATCTCTCGACAGCACTTAGTACAACAGGATCTAGAACTGCAAGATGCTGTTGCACCACAAATTATAAATAATTAACTGTACAGTTTAAAAAGACCTGTTAATATTTTTTTCTCCAAGGGTACCTCAACTGTGTTACAACAAAAGAGGTGTTGGGACACTTATTCCCTCATGCCATAGAGAAAGGGAAGGTTGTTATGAAATTCAGATTTCTTGAATTTTAGGCATCAGAGCTCATAAACTGGGGAGATGCAACCTAATCTCCCTACCTCCTAAGACTCTCTAAAGAACATTTTGATTTGCTTCTACTTAAATTGTGCTGAGTTTAGACCATTCCTTTGCAGTGTCTTCTAAGTCTCACTAGTAGGAAGACTCCCCTGATGTTCAGCCTAAATTTTGCCCTTCCTTAATTCAATTTCTTCTGTTTCTAAACCCTCGAGTCCCTCTGTATAACTTTTCTCAATAGCTGTCATTCCTCTGCAGGTGAATTATTAGGTGGCATTATTTGAACCTCTCTGCATGACTTTTCTATCCTTATACCTCTAAGCATCTTTCTTCCTCTACTTCCCTGTGATCAATTTCCAAAGTAACACTGTCTGAAAACACACATTTCCATGTTGTTTGCCCCGTGAAGGACGTTGCAAAGGCATGCAGTATTTAATGAATACTGTACATTCTTTCTGTTTGTCTGATTGGTACAATATGACTCCCTGCATGAGAATAACGGGCTTTCCATGAGGAACTTACAGGAAGCAGACAAAGGTAACAAACACCTCCCATTTTTACCAGTATTTAAATGGCAGTGGAAGTAGGAAAGGAGAATCTCAGACATCCATTTTGGGCAGGTTAAACAAAAGGCTGCCCCAGGGCCCCACACACAAGCTGACTAGAGAGTTATTAAGCATAAAGCCAGTCTTAAACACTGAAACCTTTCTTCTTACCAAACTGAATAAATAAGCCTCAGGTGCCTAACACCAGTCTCGTACTACAGGCATTTATCTCGTTTCATCTCCATCTTTAGTCTGTGGTACTGCACTCCATTTTAAGACTTAATTGTAAATATAACATTTCTCATGAAATTATTACATGCAGAAAAAGTCCTGCCTTGCATCTGTCATAGTCTTCTCATCTGGTAATTCTGTCAAAAAAAGTAACAGCAAGAGTTTCTTTTTGTAAGCTGTGCTTATTCCTAATGCCTCTGCTATCTTCCAAATAGTTAGAAACTGTTATTCATTCCAGTATTTTAAAAGGGATTGAAGCTAGACTTTCTTGACAGTAATTACTACGATCTTTCTCTTTTTGAAGGCTGACACCACATTTTTTTTTGCTGTTATCTACCAGTACTTCTAGCCCAGTTTCATTTACAAGAGCAGAGTAGCAAGAAGAAGAGAATTATAAAGACTGAGATTTAAGTGATGAATTCCTGCTGCAGGAGAGGTGCCAGAGCGGCGCTGGGGCGGAAAGGTAAGTTCATCTGCCACACCATGAAAGAACCTTTCTCGTGTACACGGCAGTATTAATTGGTGTAACAGGATGTGCGTGCACACTGAGCCTTCCATCTGACTCTTAATGCCCATTACAAGCAACTGCCTTGTCAACTTATTTACAGAGCCCAGTCATGGTTTCTCAGAGAGGCAAAACTGAAGTTCTTGGTGCAGAGGAAGTACCAAAAGTCATTCAAAGAGCTATTCAGTTATCCCAGGTTGCAGGGTAATCACAAGATTTCACCTCTTACTCCTTTTCAGTTTCTGGTCCATAGATGATATCGTGCCTTTTCTCTAGAGCTCCTCTGGTGACAGGTCTGCTTTAACCTGCAGTTTTGTTGAACTAACTCTCTGCTTTCTCTCTTTGTTGTTATACCTTAATTTCCACCTCCTATTCCTATTCCTCCAGAGCAGAATGACGGTTTTCCAGCAGTAGACAGCTTGCCCTACAAGTGTATGCTTTGGCAGATCAGTCGGCGATCTATACTTTGGGCTCTCTGGTTCAGCAAATTTCTGTGCTTCTTAAGTTACCCGTAAGCCACATCTCTCCTCCTGTTTTGTCTTTAAATCACACAGTTCACCCTTGCCTCCAGGTCTAGCCCTAAAACTTCATTTCTGTCAATTCTTCTATACGATGCTTCACAAAAGAGCAGCTTCCACCCTACGATCACTGAAGGAGAACACCTGCTCTGGGATGTCTGTACCCAGTTATAATATCTTTACTGCGTACTCCATTATTTTGGTCACCACAGCTATTGTTTCAATCACCTTTTTTTTTATTTATTTTATTTTTCCCTTTTAAAACCTCTTTAATCCTCAACTCTTTTTCTTTGGTCATTGGTTGGTTGGCTTGTGATTTTTTGCCTTGGTTAGACTTATTTCCCTAATTAGCCTCACCACTGAAATTTATGATCAAAGGTCTTCCTCACACAGTCTCCTGGCAGACTTCTGCCCTACTGATAACACACAGTCCCTGATCGACCAGCAAACTCCCATCTGCAGCAAACTCATCAGCACACAGAGAGAGAAACTGACACCAATCACATTACAAGGATTACTTTTTTTTCCATAAAATATAAAAAAATTCAAACTCCTCATTACCATGTGAATCTAAATGATTTACAAGAGCAGTCTGTTTCAGTGCCTACTGAAATAAATAAGATTATTTCTTTGGCATTAAATTGGACCTTTACTGAATGGTGGAACATTTCTTACAAGTCAGAGCAACTTAACTTAATGAGAGATGCCGTTTTTCAGGTGTAAACTCACTAGAGTTTCCCTGGAGGAAAAACTAGGACATATAAGGACATTTGTTGGGTGCTTTTTCTTCCTTAGTCAATGCTGATAAATTCATAAAGAATTCCAGACTCCTTCAGGGAGAAAAGATTCAAATTAAAAGAGCTACATGGACTTGTGTGCATTCAAAGCTTGTATTAATTTTAGATAAGTAATAGGTACTTTTAAAATTCAAAATACCTGGGAAAAAAAGGACAACAAGTATGTATTTGAGAGCAATTGATTAAAACTAGCTGCAATTACAGGGACTCATCCACCCATGCAAAGGATAGAGGATAGAGCAAGAAGTGGCCTTATATCATTGTCATTCTATCAACTACTTACAACTTAATAGTATGGAAAAAAAATAAATGAGACTGAAGAGAAAATGGAGACGAGAAGAGCAGAAGTGTGGGAGGAAAATGAAGGAGAACAGAGCATGGTTTCTACCTGGTTTATGTGCCAGAGGGGTCACTTATGGCTTTAAAGTTAAGTTTCAAAACACTTAGGGATGAATTCATTTCTATTCTTAGCGATTCACAGAGAAATGGACTTGAAGGAGGGAAACAATTGTCCTCTGGACTCCTGGGAAATAAAAATCCAGGTCCCAGCAGGAATGGCTAAGGCTTCCATAATTTTGGAGAAGATAAACAGACTTCTGTGCAGTTTATCGCTCTTGGGACATTCAGTTCCTGGCTGGAACCCACTGCTGGACACTACCAGACCAAGGCAAACGGACCAACCCATAGGAAGTTTGTACAGAGGATGACAACCACTGAAGGAAATAAGAGCAATGCCCTCGTTCCCCGGCAAAACCAAGGACCACTGAGTCAAGGGTTTGGATAGGGCGGCCCACAGGGCAGGATTGCACCGGTGCGGTGCATTTCCTCCTGTGGGACAGACCCTTGTCAAAGCCAAAAGCCCAACCTCAGAAACTTAGTGAAGAAAAAAGTTCTGTTCTCCGCTCTGGATGAAGATCCTTGCTGCTGACACCCCCAATTAGACCAGGTTGCCCAGGGCCTCATCCAGCCTCACCTTGAGTATCTCCAGGGAAGGGGCCTCAACCACCTCCCTGGACAACCTGTTCCAGTGTCCAACCACCCTCAGAGGAAAGAACTTGTTCCTAAGAGCCAATCTAAATCTGCCCTTCTCCAACTTAAAGCCATTGCCCCTCGTCCTGTCACTGCAGGCCTTTGTAAACAG
>JAHREE010000313.1:165360-191322 GCA_033628505.1 Tringa tobata | reverse complement strand
GGCAGCTTTGCCGGGGCCAAGAGTTCTCCTGGGACTTGAGAGAGACGAGGGAAGCGGGAGAGATTTGACAGCTCTTCCCACAAGAGCTTCCACTGCCATGGGCACCTCAGGCAGCCTCTGGAGAGCTTCTGTTCACCAGCAACCACTGCCCCATCGCCTTTAGATTTCGGAACTCCTTGCCATGAGCAAAGGCTTTGGTTTTCTTGTTGGTTTTGGAGGAGGAAAGCACGGATGCCAGCATGAGGTTGTGTTTTCTGAACGGGAGGTGTGCGTCCAGGCTGCCGCCCCGCTGCCTTGCCCCTTCCTCTCAGCACAAAGGGCCGAGGGGGCAGGAGGAGCAGCTTCCCTGGTGCCTGTGGCCAGGGACAAGCTGTGAGTGGGGCCAGGAGGAGGGGCTGTGACATTCTGCACCCCAACAAGCTCTGGGCGGCAGACACAGGCACCCCCCCAGCTGTGGGGAGCTGGGTTTCAGAGCAGAGCTTCTCCCCTGAGAAGGATGGAAAGGAGCAGAGGCGTCTCAGGGTGGCATTTTGCAGTGTGACCCAAAAGAGCCCTTGAGATCCCCAAAGCAAACCTGTTAGTGTGCCTCTTAAATACTGGCTTCTGCGTCTTCTAGTCCTGCTTGTGGCACCATACCTTGACGTGCAGACGAGTTGTCAGAGACAGGAGCTGTTGGGAGCCTACGGGGAGGCAGCCCCTTGGGTGGAGAAGGGAGAAGAGCCGTGGGGAGCTGTTTTCCGCCCCCTGCCCTGGGACAAGGGAGCCCTCCTGCTCTTCACAGAAATGAAGACACAGCTTAGATTTTGTCTGAAAAGCATTAAAATCCACTCTGAGGCCAAAGTTTTCTGTCTCGGGTGCCTGTTTCCCAGCTGTTGTCTTGGCAGTGATTGAGGTGCACGGTGGAGATTGTGTGTTTGAGTTGCGCGGGGGCTTGCTGGTGTGAAGTCAAGAGAGATGTCACTTAACCATTCTCTTAACTCTGCACCTAAGTGTAGAGAGGTGGTCAAAAGGCCACCTAGAGCGTCAGTGTGCTCTGCGGCAGGCTTAAGGCAGAGGATGACTCCTTGTAGGAGGAAGGAGTGGCATCATGTGCAAGAAAACAGCAGTTTTAGGTTCCTCAGTAGCAGGTATTAAGATTTGAGGAGTGAGAAAACTGGTGGGATGATTTCCAGCATTGTCCCTATGTCCCTCCATCCATTTCCAGCACCGTCCCCATGTCTCTCCGTCCCGCCCGGGGATGCTCATCCATCCATCCATCCATCCATCCATCCATCCATCCATCCATCCATCCACCCACCCCTACTGATAGCAGTATGTCTCCTTTTCTATCTGCAACTGCCAAGTTGAAAGCGAGTGTGTGTGGTGAGAAGCTGGTGAAACTTGGTGAAGAAGGCCATGAAGTAGCAGCGCTATCAAATCCAGGTGTGGGCTGCCTGGTGCCGCTGCTGGAATCACTTCCTTCTGGGTGCAAGTGGGAGATGGAGTCCAGCCTGGGGAAATGGCCATGTGCTGCATTGCTCTGACCTGGGCAGCCTCTGCTACCGTCTCCAGCATGTTTGGTCAGAGGCAATAGTTTCTTTAGACTTCTCGTTGAGCTTTTGTTGTTGTTGTTGTTGTTTTTGTAAGTGCTGCTCTGTGCTGCCCCCCCTGTCTATCTAGATGGTGTCTTCAAGAACCACTTCCTCTGTTTCTGGGCGGCAGTATCTGGTTGGGTGGCTCCTGCCCGCCTCTGCCCTTCCTTTCCCTGCCTGCCCCTTGGGGGAAATGGTGGGAAAAAAGCTGGAATTGGCTGCGGAGGAGGTGGGAGTGGTGTCTTGCCCGTCCCGGTGCAGGGTTCGCCTCCTGCCCCTCTCTGCAGCGTGCTTTGGGGTACTTCATGCCCTCGTTAGAAAGGGTAACGAGCCTGCAAGGGAGCAGCAGTGTCCGAGCCTGTTCATGTCAAGGAGTGACCTTTTTCCCCTCTGCTTTTATGCTGGAGCAAGTCTTTGTTTTGTATCTTATTTTGTATCTGAATATGAGGTGGTTTGAGTAGCTGGCGTCTCCCACTGTTCACTTGGGAGAGCAGAAAAGGAAGCAGCCCTGAGGAAAGGGCTTTGGGGGTGCTGATGGAGGAGAAGCTGGACAGGAGCAGGCAGTGGGCGCTTGCAGCCCAGAAGGCCAATCGCATCCTGGACTGCATCAAAAGAAGTGTTGCCAGCAGACCCAGAGAGGTGATTCTGCCACTTTCCTCTGCTCTGGTGAGACCTCCCCTGGAGTACTGGGTGCAGGTCTGGAGCCCTCAATATAGAAAGGCCGTGGATGTGATGGAGAGGGCCAGAGGAGGGCCACTAAAATGATGAGGGGTTTGGAGCACCTCTGCTACGAGGAGAGGCTGAGGGAGCTGGGGTTGTTCAGGCTGGAGAAGAGGAGGCTGCAGGGAGACCTACTAGCGGCCTTCCAGGACCTGAGGGGGGCTACAGGAGAGCTGGGGAGAGCCTGTTTACAAAGGCCTGCAGTGACAGGACGAGGGGCAATGGCTTTAAGTTGGAGAAGGGCAGATTTAGATTGGCTATTAGGAACAAGTTCTTTCCTCTGAGGGTGGTTGGACACTGGAACAGGTTGTCCAGGGAGGTGGTTGAGGCCCCTTCCCTGGAGATACTCAAGGTGAGGCTGGATGAGGCCCTGGGCAACCTGGTCTAGTTGGGGGTGTCCCTGCTGACTGCGGGGAGGTTGGACTAGATGACCTTTGGAGGTCCCTTGGTGTTCTGTGGGAGCAGAGCACCTCCAGTCCCCAGCTCCTCCTCTGTCCGGTGTCCCTCCTGAAGGGCCCCTGGCGGGGAATCTGGAGGCACGGTGTCATTGGCTTGAGCTGTAGGAAGCCAAAGGGAAAGATTGTTTAAATGCAGGTGATGACAAAGGATGTGTGTAGATGTGGAACTTCAGGGTATGCTCCAGTGCCTGGAATTGTTGGGTTGTGTCTGTTTGTGGGTGCATTTTTTTTGTTTTTGGTTTTGGTTTTGCTTTTGGTTTTTTTTATTTGGGTTGGGTTTTGGTTTTTGGTTTTGGTTTTTTTTTTTTCCTGGTTGGACTTGATGATCTCAAAGGTCTCTTCCAACCATGAAGATTCTGTGATTCTGTGATTCTGTGATCTGCTATTACAGCCCTGTATGTGCACAGCAAATCCAGTTTGTCAAACGTAAACCCATCCGTGCTACATTGCACTCCAAGTAGGGCAAACATTATGTGCACTGTAAAGTTGGTCTGAACGTGCTTGTATGACCTGAACATTAAATCTGCAATAGATGTGAAGTATTAAGCGTCAAAGCCACAGAGTGAATCTCAGGGCCTCTTTTAAACTGGTATTCCAAGGTTTCTAGTAGCAATAATAGGCAGCATAGCATTACGTAAACAGATAGGTTGTTTTACAGTTTCTCAAGTAATAGGATTTTCCTTCCTATTCAACAAAAAATATAAAAAATAATAATTTTACTCAATACTATTATCACCAATTTATCAGGATATCTGAAATTTTCACAGAGACTCCACCATGTTTTTTCTCTGGGGGAAATAAACAGATTATAAAAGACAACTGAAAAACAACCATCCAATTGTAAGAAATAAACAGAAGCTTAGTAACTTAGCAGATGTAAGACCTCAGTTTATTTAAATGATTTTATACCTCTTACCAAACACAACAAAAAGCAAGAGAGGCAAAGGAGTACTGGACATTCCAAATGGAGAGCCTGAAAACAACATACTATTAAGCAACTACAGATTAATTAAAACTTTGATTGCTGTTTCATAAATGTCTATAAAACTGTCACCACCAAAGCTCACTCATTGTTAGCCGATATGTTTAAAGATCACAAAGGGCTTTCAGCTATTAACAGATTCTTTCTTGTTATTAGTGTATTCCATAAATATTCTGATTTCCAGAAAGGATAAGCAGCCAAAATAACAAGCATCTTACAAGAACACAAGAGTTTAATAATAACATTAAAGTTCTTGCAGTCATATTCTTGTACAATTTCTTAACTATTATGGTGTCCCTGAAACAAGCTGTACTTATCAATAGCAATTGACATCCACAGACAATTTAGTACAGACAATTAAAATAACCTAACACAACAGAGCTCTATGAACCATCTGTAAGGTAACACAGCATTGAGTAGTTCTAACCGGCAATACATCACAGGTGCTGAAATTTTATCATATAAGGCCAAATAAAATTGGCACAAATGCAGATTTGATTTACACATTTGGAAGAGAAACCAGCAGTGAAGAGTAAGTACAAACCCCAGAACGGCCCTGGCTCTCCCTCACCTCCTCCTTCACAAATGCACCAATCTGCTGCTTCTGCCCTAAGAGAAACCCCGGCTCTGCAGCAGGGGGGATGTTGGTGGCCTCTCTCCTCTCCCCAAGGACACGCTCAAGGCTCTTCCAACGCTCACCCAACGCCTTGGGTCTGCTTTGCCAGGGATGCACCTTGGAATTGCTCTCTGCTCCCCTCCTCTGGGCCTGATGCTTTCATGGCAGGGCTTTGCCACTGATTTGTGGTTGCTTCTTTCTTTCTCTCTTGCAAAGGCTTCAAAAGGAGGACCACCAGGAGACTAATTTAGAACGAAGACCCCCAGGTCTCCTCCTCTCACGGGGAATGGGAAGGCCTTTCTCCAATGTTGCCCACCTCTCTGGGCACCTCTACCCTGCCACGAACCAGCCCCTGCCCAATGACAACCGGCTCCTCCAACTCTCCAGCAATGGTCACCAGCTGCGTGTTCCTCCTTTTCGGAGTGCCTGCCTTGGGCCACCGCCGGCAGCTCACGCAGACAGAAACCAGGGCTTGAATAGAAAAGGGTCCACCCAGCTCCGCTTCTCAGGGATAAAACCAAACCGCCCTTCAACCCTGATGCCATTACCTGTCCCGAGGCCTCCAGCCCCGTCTCGGAAACAAGTCGCAAAGACCAGCTCACCCTTTTCCATTCATTTCCACCCCGGCACCGCAGAGGAACCCAGGTGGCAAGTAGTCATCCTCTCGACGGAGCAGAGTTGGAACAGCGGGAAAGAAATACAGCCCGGGGCCCTGCACACAATGGGATGGGGCTGTTCCTGCTTCACGGGCACCTTTCTCTTCTGTGTGGTGACAACGGGTGGCTTCCTCTTAGACATAGCGATAGCCAAGCCCCCTGGGGGGAAAAGCCCGTATGGAATCGCGCACCAGACCAGGCTGGGGCTGCGCTCGCAGGGAAGGACAGAGGAGATGCTGCGGGACCAGCACACGCCATCTTCTACCTCCACGCCTTTGACTCTCCCATTCTACTATAGAGCTGCGTGAGAGGCTCAGATATTTATTTCACTGAAAGCTTTTAATTCTCTCTCTCACACACGCGCATTACGTGGGGCGGGGAAGGTAGGCAGTAATCAGCCTACAACCCTTGACCCGCGGGTTCAAAGGAATCGTGTTTTTTCACAGAAACAGCTAACTAGCCCAAATCTCCTGCTGCGGCTACCAAACCGTGGCTCCATCCCCGGGCTCCATCCCCGCTGTGTTTTGCTGCAGTTACAACTCGGGCTGAGCGGATCCCTGGGAGAAGGACCGTGGTTCGGGCAGAGCCAAGGCTCCTCCCCAGGTCCGAGCTTCACATTTCCTCAGGTGGCCACGGAGGACGTTATCTCACGGCATGAACCTGCCTGAAAGCTCACTGACATCCCACGGCGCTCACCCTCGCCATCAGAGGGAAGGCAATGCTCTCCAAAAACACACACAAAGTGCCCACCAGCCATAAACACACCAGGTTTCCAGCCACTCCGGATTAAAATAAAAAAAAAAGGTGACATTTCTCAGTCCCAGAGATCCTACTTTTAACCAGCTGTAACCTACAAGCTTACGATCACAGGTGTAAAGAGCATGATCAGAGGTGCAAACATTGTCCTTTTTAGATTCTCAAAGGCTCCAGCATCTATCATGGGGCTTGAAGTCATACATCAACCGCCTCTCCGCTGCCTGCTCCTTCCCAAAGCAGTTCCAGTTTACACCTGCCCAGGAAGGCTCCTTCCTGTGACCGAGCACCTTTGGGTGCAATGCCTTCAGCATGAAGAAAGACATGCTGCTCCTGTTCAGGTCCCTCACACGTACAGCGGGCAGCAGACCTTTGCAGAGTTCACTCAGACCAAGTACTGGCTCAGAAACAGCAGTTATGAAAACAGCTTAATAAACAAAGTTGATTTGACCTCTGACAGTCTTCCAGAACAATCCAGCTTTCCTCCCTCCGGGTTGGGTTAGCAAAGAGAGTTAGCTCAGATCGCTCATTTTTTCTCACTGAAGCACCTTTGAGTTCCTTCAGAAGAGTCACTCCAAGCTCCTGTTTCCTCTTCTGCTGCCACACAGACTATCCCAAATCTCCCCCACCTGACTTGTCTTGAGCTATACCTCCTGTTTCCTTTCCTCACCCTTGCAGAATAAATCTCACTTAGGGATTTATACCAAATACAGCTGTGAAATCTCATAATTTCTCCCTGCCTTTTGTTTTTACTTTTGGGGCTAGACTGAAAGAAATTAAGATAAATTCTCCTCCCTTCTTTTCTGGGATTAGATTCCCTTTTCCTTTCCAACGTACACGTGAGCTTCCCTAAGTGAACATTTGCATTGGCTTTCTTGATTAGCACATTCTTGCTAGCCTCTGGCTTTTTGGCAAGTCACAGCATTTTCATGAATTTAGTAAAATGTTCAAAAGACTTGATCAGAACTTTAAAAAAAAATCATGTAAAAACCCCTGCTTTTTTGACAGCGTCTTTAATTCACTAACTCTGGGAAAAAAACAAAAGCTGAACATCTTTTTTCATGACAGTGACTCAAAGCAGCTCACAGAAGATCTGACGAGCACTAGAGGTGGAAAAGGGAGGGGGACACAGCCGGGAAAACAGGGAAGGACAAAGGTAGGGGAAGTGGTAAGGGAAGAAAAGGGTGAGGAGAGAGAAAACCATCGTTGGGTGACAGCAAATGTGAGATTGGCACAGCTGTCTGTCGAAGCAGAATAGTCTTATGGGGTGGCTAAATAAATGCTGTCTATTTTTCTCTGTGAAGTTTGGAGCTATACAGCATGATGTATGATGGCAGAAACACAGCAATGGCAAAGTGCTATAATTTTATCAAACACCTTGTGAAAAATTTTCCTCTAATAAGCTTCACCAGGAAGGCAAACAGCAGAACTCATCCACAAAGTCTAAACAGCAATGCAGCCATGCAGACCTAGGGCAGGCTCATGTTTATAGAGAGGACACAGCTGAGAGCTCTGGGGTTAGTGCAATTCAAATATAAAAGAAAATTATCAGAAGACCCTAGGATGAGGCAGGCGTAGGAGAGAGAGTCATCCTTCCTTGCATTCCACCAGTTTCCCTGTGCTGTGGCTTGTACTTCACATCTCTTCTGTGTTGTTCATAAAAACTCACTCAGCAGATGGAAGACGCGGTAGTTTAACCACCTATTGAAGCTGGATTTATTTTTTGTAAAAGGGACGCCCCTCACCAGGGAGAGAATATGATCACGAATCACACTTTTTCATCTCTATAGTTTGCAAGCGTAAGTCCAGCCCAGAAAAATCAAAGTCGGCTAAATAAAGGTAGAAAAACATTGTTGGGCAAGTTTTGATGTAATTAGCTTTTTTGCCATGGGAAATATAAATACGGTCAAACAATCTATGTTTTTTAATTAAAAAAGATTGATCAAAATTTTCTATTAGATCCAAAAGGGAAATGCAGTATATGTTATATTTTCGGATTAAAAAGCAAGTGCCATTTTACATACCTGCAATGTAAGAAAACACAGAAAAATTCCAAAATGCAATTGCTTGGTGTATTAGTTTCTCAGTTATCTTAAAAAAAAGTGTTACAACTCCCAAAAGCTATTATTTAACGTATGGGAAACACTATTTCTCATTGGAGATTATTTTCTAGAAACCATTCAAATTATAAAAAAGTAATCAATGTTTTTAAAATTATTTCATTTAATCAAGGATCCCCATTTGAAACCGCAAGATTTAGAAGGTCAGATTATTTAATAGTTGACCAAGTTTTTGCAGTTCTGGGGAGTTACATTAACTTTAGGGCAAGTGATTATTCCTTCAAAAATTGAATCCCTGCATTGTTCATTATTGTCTATTTGCATATGTCATCATATAAAAGAATCACAATCATTCTCTCAGAGCAGTTACACTCCTGGGATAACCAAAATGTGAATGACGGGGCCGGTAACTCAGTGGACGTTTTGACACCTCCCCTCCCCAAACCCCTTCTAATATGCCAGTCATCTTTTTGGGAGAGAGAAAAATTGAATGGCCTTGTTCTTCTGCAAGTAGATCTGCAGCAGAAAGGGTGGAGCTGTAGAACACGAATTCTTAAGTCCTCTTAAGAGGACACTCCTTCAGCAGGGTGGCATCTTTGGTACCCACAGCAGTTTGGCTCAGATTCTATTTCCATACCTGCTGATGTCTGTCCAACCCGTGTGTCCGGTCATTCTCTGGACTGAAGGACAGACTCCGGGGTTCAGTTATTTAGTGAGGAAAGAGGAAATGGAAGTCAGAGAAGAATTTGCCATAAATGTTACACGGGCCTTCGAACGCAGCTTTTAAATTACCGGCTGTGGATGCTATTGCAGAGGACCCGGCTCCGCCCTTGCACCAGCATAAATAATTCATGAGAAATCTGCACAGTACCGGTGCAAAATAGAGAAGAGTCCAGTCCAGTATGTGTGCTGTTCATCTTCGGCAGCCACCTTTTCCACCTTACCCTACGAAACCTAACATGACAAGAAAGACAGCGATGCAGCCCATTTTTGCCCTTTGACCCAAGCGCAGTTTCTTCACAAGCTTGCCCTTTGCATTGCCATCACTGACCATTCTACAACTAAACCAAAGAATTTTTCCTCTACGTTGTTTCAGAACAAAACCGGACCTCAACTACTAATAAATTGGCCTCTGTGATAGCGTTGCACTGAAATATTGGTAGCTGTATTTGCATATCAGAAGCTTTTCTCAGCCGGATGACCTTGTGAAAACCTCAGAAGAGGCAGAGTGATGAAGATCTGGGAGATTTCTACAAGAAACATTTTGCTTCAACATAAAATATGAATCAAGCTCCAACTTAGATACCAGCACTCAGAGGTGTTCGGCCTCACTTGATGTTTAACATCTAGATTTAATGAATGTCTCTGGCAATGTGGACTACAAGTCAGGAAATTTATAACCATTTTGGAAGCAAGAGACTGGCGGTTATTATATTTCTGAGGTGAGAAGGAAAAGATCACAATGAAACATTAAGCTTTTTGTCATGAAATGAGGGAGCAGGTGTAACTAGGAATAGACAAATCTTTAGTTCATAAGCATTAACGCCCAGTCAGAGCAAGATTTAAAAGTCTAATTGTGGAACAGAGAATCAATACATCCAAGCAGCACATGCTAGTTATTCTGCTCCATTAAAAGTAAGTTAGACAGGTTTGTGTTCTCTGAGCCTAACACAGTGAGGTGCTGAAAATTTGTTGTTAGACTGGACTATTTGGAGTAACCACTGGAGTCAAGAATTGGAGGTAGGATGTACTTTCAGTCTAAAACCATGTGCGTTATGAGGTTCTAAAGACCAAATCTAACCCAGGTATTGTATTTTAGCAATATATTTGATGACAGGTTTTTCCCACGAGAACCTCTTGACAGTTCAGGTCATTCACAAGGTTATTTATGAAATTGAAAATCAGAAAGCCAAAACCTGTATGCAATTTCAAATAAGAAAACAATTTATTTTAATATTCTTCCTGCAGGGAAGTCAGACACTCCTCTGAGGTCTGGTAATTTAGGATTAAGTTGCACAATTAAAACTTGGAAGCTTTAAGTAATTTAATTTTTACTTTAGTGAGGTGTCCTGCTCTCCCCCCAGAGCACCCTTATGTCCATGAAAGATGGGAAGGGGGGCTCTATCTTACGTTTATTAGGCTCGGCTGTAGGATGACAATCGGATAACGACATGAATTTAGGGAAAAACATATCATCATTTTGTGTGTTGAAGAGGGAAAGCTCACCTTTTCACTGAAGCTACTCCTCTAGGTTGTATTCTTCTAGAGTTTTCCATGTTCATTTTGGCTAGTTAGCCTTCGGATTCCTGACTGCACTCGAAACACTGCAGGCATCTTTACATCTCCTCCTCTCCGAGATGGCAAACTTTACCATCCTATTACCTGTAATGACAGGTAAAGAAATGGTTTTTGATGTGTTCTTATGGAGACACCAGAACCAGAGCTTACCATTCAGGAACATCAGCAGTTCAATCAAATCAGAAACCTTCCAATTAATTTTAATAAAAAGGCAAGCGTGCCACCATTTACCTATGAACGAACTTGATATGAAGAGTTTAATATTTTCAGAGAGCCTTAATGCAATTGATTTAGAGTTTTGCTTAACCCTAAAAAAGACTGCACTGGCCCTAAAAAATCATCAGACCATATCAAGTATTTCTCCGGTGAACTGTCCTGAGAACCATGTCTGCCATAGGATTTGTGTAAAAAACATTTAAACTAAAACTAAAAAAGAGCTCATGAAATAGAAAAACTTATTGAAAAGGGAAGTTATGGGGCTTTAATTATCATACTGGAGCAACTGAGGAAGCATCATTTGCTTATGCAACATTCGTTATTGTGATGCAGGTAAATCAAAATGAATTAAGAATGGGGTGCTAAAATCTTACCCCCAACATTTAGAACTATTTTTGACTCAGGATTTCTTGGTTCCATTTTGGCAGTTTTTCTAGGCTGACACATAACATCCATTATTTTAACACAGTTTTCGTGTGTGTGAATTATAACTACTCTGACTGACTGGCTGCTCTGTAATGTAATGGATGTAGACAAAGGCCGCCTCAGGTAGAATACTTTATTAGGTCAATTAATATACCAGCAGCATCTTGTTCCTGGGCTAATCATTGGTCTGAACCTTTACTTTGCATTTAAATGTGGGCATGGCCATAAAAAGTGACTCAGGAAAATGACATTTCAGTCTTCTATGTTTATTCTCTTCCCATGACTTACACATCAAATTTACTCAGTTTGTAAGTCATAACCTGATTTCCCAGCTGTCAAAACAACAAGCTCAACCTGACATCAGAACCCAATCCAGCTGTGATCCCTCTCCATCTGCACAACACTAACATTCTAACTAACTAACTAATCATTCTGAAGCTGCAATTACACTGATGATGTGGCTTAGGGGTAGGGGTTTTTTGGTTTGGTTTGGTGATTTTTTTGACGATGCACAAAGCCAAAGAACATCTATTTTGCTATCCTGCAGGATCCACGATTGTATTAGTTTGTATTTTCTGAAACCGTCCCATAGTTCATAGGACAAAGGGTTCTTTCTCATTTTAAAACCATCATTTCATGTCTGTCCTTTATGAAAGGGTGTAGAAGGAAAGTCAGACAGACCTTTTTACCTGAAGGGAAGGGAAGAAAGCCATTTAAGCTAAACAACAATGGTTGTGAAAGAGTAAATATCAACAAAATGGACATGGATAAATTTGGACAAGCAAGTTTCCCACGGGATCACCTGGCACCAGGAGCTAAACCAGCTGGGGAAGCCTTTCAAAAGGTGTTCCAAGCAGTTATCCAAGTAGTTTTTGGATCTGGTGTCTTTGCTATTGGGTTGAGCTTAATCCTGAAGGGTTAAATTCTACATTCCTGCAAAGCTGCCCTAAGAAGTGGGTTGATACAGGGAGGTTCACAGCTGAATTTGGATCTTTTTCCGGTAAAATTTTAGTCTAATTCTGTTGATGTGGTGTATGCTGTTAGGCTGCACACAATCCAGAAGAGTGGAATTTACCTCAGAAAATTAATTGCCTTAGAAATTTCACTGGTGGTTTGGGGTTGGTTTGGGTTTGGGTTTTTGTTTTGTTTTCAGTGAACTTGTAGAAAGCACATTGAACATTTGAAATTTGCAGTGGCTCCCATTAAAAAAAGTCAAAATTCACCCGTAGTTGCTGTGTCTCAGCATATGAACTACTGCAGTTACTTTGTATTCTCGAAGTGTTAAGGAAAGCATTGCAGATACCTCTGAATTTTATATGTGTTGGTAAATTATGACCTTTTAATAGCAATAATTTATACCAAAACTACATATATTGGCCCAAAGGGCTACTTCTCTGAAAGAAATGAGCAGATTTTGACTTAATACATGAGACCAATAAATTAATTTTTGTAATTTTATTCCAGAGAGCAAAATGAACCTCAATATATTTAAGTTTAAAACAAATGTTTTGGAAATACGGTCTTAAATGTGTAAAGCTTACTCTACTGCAGCAGCATTTGCTACAGAAAGGTGAGTATAGTTATCTGGAAGCTTCAGTATTTATCTCTCTGCTCAACTATTACAGAAGATTTATAGTCCCTGTGTCTTATATCAGGCTGCTAATCAGAAAGCTTAAATCAATATTTCAGATTGTTAAGTACCTTTAGAGAACCAGGGAACACCTGGAAACAGCAAACTAAGTGATATAGCCTTCAAAAACGGCTTCAGTGCAGAGCCCTTTAGAGGGCAATGAAGAAATGGCAGCTTGTGGGCTGTGAGTAGAGGCAACATCACCTCACGTGAAATATAAAATTGTCATTCTTTTTCCCCTCTGCATTATTATTATGTCACGAAAAGATACGCTGTAATGAAAGACCCTCTGCAGTGGTGTGGAAAGTCCATTTCTAGGATAAGAAAGAGGTTCCCGGCTCTCCATTACAGGGAGATGGAAGGAATTTTAATACCACCAAAAATATTAGAGAAGGCTTTTGCTGGTCTGCAGCATTAAAGAAAAGGTGCAGAATCTTTTGTATAGTTTTGCTGCCTTCCCCAGCAAACAGCTATATCCCTGTTGAGATTTTCTGATTTCACTTCCAGAGGAATTACCTGTTTTGAATCAGGTTATTGGCCTATCTTGAAGAATGATTTGTTTTGGAAGGGGAAAGATCTCATCAAGCACTTGCCAGTTACGAAATTTTCCCTCCAACAGGAAAAAATCTTTTTCTGACCCACTCTGGCCATTAGTTTAGCCTCCTTTCCTACTAACACTGAAGTAAAATGCCTTGCTATTTATTTCACCGTGATCAAAACTGTTTAATCACAAGGTGAGGAGATTAAAGGAACTCTCCATTGTAAATTCATGCATCCCAATTAGCCTCACTTTTTCCTTTCAACAAAGTGGGAAGTCAGAGCAGAGTTACTCCTGTAGTTTAGTAATCATTTGTAGCATCTCTTCCTTGAAAGAGCATTTTACAAAAGGTATAAGCTCAGTTCAGACCTGCTCCAAACAGGAGAGGAAGATTCACAAAACACCTCAGACCAGCATGGACTTTTTGCACCAAGGAGAATTAATTCCTGGCTGAGGAAAGAAGGTTTATGCTTTCATTCATCCATTCTGGTGTTTCCAAAAGGGAGAAAAAAAAAGAACCATCTTAAAATTACACTCTCCACAGAAGTCTGCAGTAAGTCTTTGGCAGAGTCTGTCAAAAGGGCTTAGTCTATCACTTTTTTTATTGAGAAGACTCCAGGGCAAATGCTGAAGCAGGGCTTGAAGTCAGCTCCACCACCTAGCACACATAACCCAGCGTTTCCAAAGGGGAATGCAAGGATGCCCTCAATTTTATTTACAGACAAAGAAATCGTGGGACAACTAACAGGGGAATGAATGCACAAAGCTCAAGGAAATTACTCTCGAAATTAAACCTGACTTTAAATTATCACAAAATAAATTCCTTTTAAAGCAACCGTAATTTTTTCCAGCCTGTACTTCAGCAGCATCTAGAGACTACGTGCCAGGTGAGCCCTATTACTGTAGGTATGACACACAGGCCTAGTTAAAATAATTCTAGCCCCAAGAATTGACAGCTTAAATAATAGAAAATATAGTGAAAGGAGGTATTATCCCCATTAGACAGTCAAGAACTGAGAAACACAAAAAGCCAAGACCGGCTTTTCTCCTAAAACTTCCGTCTCTCATTTCATTTTGACTCAGTGAGGAGAGAAAGGCACCTGTGACAGGCAATGCACTGCCCCTCAGATTCAGCTCCTTTCTTTCTTTGCTACACACACAGCCCCATGTGCACAGCCCCCTGGCTCAGACACCTCAGGTCAACACCCAATATTCAATGGGATTCATTCACATCTAAGCGACCTATCAAACCCCAGGAAATCTGGTGTGCAGGACAACCCACGGACCAGCTCACCACCACAATCGACAGGGAAAGCCCCAAATCCTTGGCTGCTTTTCCTCAGATTGAGAAGGTTCCAGCCTGATGCGATGTGGTTATTTATGGGTTTAGGGCACGTTTTAATGTATCAACGTTGAACTTGTTGAAGCATTTTAAACTTCTTAAAACAAACCACTTAAAGATGACAATTGTGTTTTAACAATAATAGAGTTTCAATGCGATGGAAAAATACTATAACCCAGAAATCCTAGAAAAGACTGGAAATTTAATCTCATAAAAAATTTCAGTCTATCGACTGTTTTTTGAAAACCAGAATTTCCTGAAGAACTGACATTAAGTATGCTGCTAAACAAAACCACTGTGTAATTAGTGACTAAAAGCTTTCAGAGGTGACATCTACCTCCAAGTAAAACATTTTTCACCTGTCTTATTATGTGTGGGAGAATGTAAGATGGATGAAAAAGTAGCTTTTCACTTTTCTCTTATTTTTCAAAACGTTAACTGTTGTCACGTGCTAAGAAGGCAGCTATTGGACAGTGAGCCACAACTGCTCTTTCAAGTAAGGCTGTTAAGAAAGAATTCTGCCGTGCTGACATAACAAGTTTTCTATTTTTTTTTCACAGAATGATTATTACTGGTAATACTGGAGTACCCAGTCAGGGATCCTCGTGTCCTACAGACTGAATGGCATCAAAAGAAAGTTTTCTGCTCCCAGAGGTCTTAGAGTTGGAGGAGAATACGAGAGACAGCAGAGAGATCTGAACGACCCGCTTCTGAGCTCTTAACAAAGCAGTCCTTTACTGCAGAAAGGAGAAATTCCCATCTGAGCTGTGGCTGTGGCTGAGCCAGCAGGATCAGAAAAGGAAACATCTTACCAAGAGGAATTTGTGAGACTTTGTTCTTCCCTAAATGTGCGAATCCAAGGAGTGATCTGTGTTGAGGATGATGTCTGAGAGTAGCCTGAAGTGTGGGCACCATGACGGTGGTGGTGTTGACAAGGGCCTTGGGGCAAAAAAAAACCCCAGAAATTCTCCTTTTACCATTGAGATTGCTAGTGAAACAGGGACAGAGGCAAGCTGAGTTTTTGCCCTGGGTGAAAGCCTCGTCGGGAGGAGAAGGCAAGGTGCAGGAATCACCAGTGGAAAGGGAACAGGTCAGATTTTCCTAGTGGGTGGCAGTGCCAAGGGAAATAGGGCAGAAGGGAAGGAGAAGGGGACCAAGGACAGAATCACAGAATCTCCATGGTTGGAAGGGACCTTTGAGATCATTGAGTCCAACCACACACACAAAAAAACCACCCTAAAAAAAAAATCCACAAAAACCACACCACCAACAGACACAACCCAACAATCTCAGGCGCTAGAGCATGCCCTGAAGTGCCACCTCTACACTTTTCTTAAATCCCTCCAGGGATGGTGACTCCACCACCTCCCTGGGCAGGCTGTTCCAGGGCCTGACCACCCTCTCAGGAAAGTCATTCTTCCTAAGATCTAATCTAAACCTCCCCTGCCCCAACTTCAGACCATTTCCTCTGCTCCTGTCATTATTCCCTTGGGAGAAGAGGCCAACCCCCACCTCTCTACACCCTCCTTTCAGGGAGTTGTAGAGGGCAATGAGGTCTCCCCTCAGCCTCCTCCAAACTAAACGTGCCCAGTTCCCTCAGCCTCTCCTCGTATGACTTGTTCTCCAGAAGTTCAGGACCTCACACAATTCCGCACGGGGGAGACTGGAATAACCCAGCAGAAGGCCCGGTAAGAATAAGTGACCTGCCACCAGAAAAATGATGAGCATGAGGCTGAAGGTGTGCCTGATGTGTCCGGGGCTGGCAGTGATCTAATCACCGGCACAGGCTGGGGTGTCACCTCAGGATGGATGAACTATTGGTGTCTGTGGAGGAGAGGTGTGAAAAATGAAGCTCAGCTGCTGTCTTTCACCCAGTGTCATGGTGGTTCCTGAAATCAAAGGAGTGCAGTAGGGACTTTCTACTACATTCCTAACAGGTGAGATGCCTAATAAGCGTAGCTATAGTACATTATTGAAATTTTTCCCCCCCGAGGGTAGCTATCAGAGTGCCGAATTTCATCCTGTACTTACCACCCGTGATAATTTGATAATTTGCTTGGGCCATTAATCAAGAACGCTTCCTTGAACTCTGGGGACATGCCAGTATATATAAAGATGTTAGAAATAAAGTCAAAATTTTAATGTTTTTGCATGATTTGATAACTTAGGATTTTTTTTTTTTTTTTTTTTTTCATTTAAGCCACTAGCAAAACTTTAATCAGCATCCACGAGAAGGTAATCAGGCTCCTTTCAATAAAACATGCGCTTCGGAGTATTGAGTGCCGTCATAGGCCGATATTATAGGGCCTGAAGAAATCATTTCAGAGAGCACATTCAGGTGTGTGTGTGTACGAGGTGACTGTCACAGACATCGCCCCGCAGTGTCAGGCCATGTGGTGTCTATCAATCTACATCCCAGAGACAATTCCTCTCCGCGCCTCCCACGCTCTCTGCCTCAGATCAATTTTGTGGGAGTGCAATTTGAACGAGACACTGTCAGTCCTCTGTTTCCTAAATTCCCTTTGTGGCTGCTCCTCATGAGCAGGCAGCAAGTTCGAAATAACTGTGACTGCGGCAGAAATTCAGTTCTTAAAAAAGGCAGAAATGAGGTAAGATCAATTAGTCTGTACAGGTGGCTGAAAGAGAAAATGAGATTTCGTGGCACATTTTAAACTACTGATGTAATTTACATCTGAAGCTATCTGAAACACATCCATTTGGGGGTTTTGACAGATTTGTGTACAAAATACAAGTATCTGCATTTTTTTTCTTCAAAAATACTGTATTGGAAATATCCCTGTGGATATCCAGATGTTTCTGTTTGCTAAAAATCAGGTCAGTAAAGAAAAAAATACGAGGCCGTAAGATTTTCAACAAACATTAGAAAAACCCTGAATACAAACATTAAAAATAAAGAAACAACAAAAATAGCAGGATATTTTCTTAACAGTCTTTTTTTTAATTAATTTTTTCCCCTGTAAAGGACCATTTTGGAGCAAGAATCATTACTGAAAAATATAATTTCAGGTAGATCTAATGTTCTAGTTTTTTTTCAAATATATTAATCTTGTCAGAAATAGAAGGCAGAGGTTTAGATCTAGTTTGCAAGTGTCGTTCATCAAGAACAGTCCCACTGAACTGAATGGGAAAAAGCCAGAATAGAGAAGCTTTGAATAAAATCAGAATTTTAATTCCCTTTATTTGATTTGTTAACCTAGGATCAATCATTTTTAGACTGAAGCCACTGGTGAAATTTTCATCAGCACCCAAGGGCAGGTAATCAAACTCTCTTCCATAAAGAAGTTTTTTCAGGGTACGGAGCATCTTTATGAACTCCTTATCCTGGCTTGCTCACAACCTGCCTACAGTATATTGCCTTGAGTGTTTAAGTCTGATTGTATTATTCTTTATGGAATGATATGTCTCCAGCCTGAATCTACAGAGAGAGAGGGAGAGAGCAAGCTTTTGTGTGCGTGCACAAGCGGGGCTGAGTGTCTTTCCTGCCACTGGCCTGCACAAAGGAGGCAGGATGAGTAGCTCCGTGATTGTACATTGTGACAGCTGTAACACATTCAACAGTTTTCCTGCACAGGACTGAGGTCTGAAAATCTTTTTCCCCTCTTTGAGTGAGAGAATACTGCCAGGACATCAGCCCTAGTCCCTGGTTCCTGCCAAGCACCTTGAAATTTTGCTTTAGACAGTTGATGGGAAGCTGGGGAGCAAGGCTGACCAGGGACCTTGCCACACTTCCCAGCATGACCAGGCAATTTTTTAGACTTTTGGCTGCACGGAAAAGAGGTGTAATCCATCCCACCAATCCATCCCACTGCCGAGGCAGGATTTTTCTCCGTGGGCTGCTCCTGAGTTTTGCCCCAGTCTGGTTTTAAATGAGTCAAAGCAGAAGCGTGCGCTCCCCCAGGGAACAATTCTGCAGTGTGAATGACCATCAATATTAGGGAAATTCTCTTCGTATTTTCTTCTGTTCTTAGAATTATTATTTCTGTGTTTGTTCACCTCACTCACTCCTTTCCATTGTAAACAGTCTGCTTGTTATTTTGATGTTACAAACCGTACGAAGTAACTGAAGATCACAACGGAAGATAACATTTGGATTATTCATTTGTTCCCTAAATTACCCAAAGGATTTCTACTTTATCCCTGCAGTCCCTTGATCTTAATGTTTCCTTCACTTTAACATCCCGATATTATATATATTTTTCATCTGCTTCAGAATTAGACAGACCAGAAGTGATACCTTTGCCAATTCATCTTCACTTAGGCTTTCTTCATTCAGCCTGTCAGACACCACTGCAAAAGGGAGACAAAGCTGGAACATGACAAATAGGCACTGTGATTGTTTTCAACACGCCACAAAAAAAGTAGGACAAAATATCTTAATGTTTTCCTCTTCCCCCTCATCCTTCATTCTGCAGAGATTTGCTGTCATTTATAAAGGTCACTGGCCTATGAAGCATCTGAGAAGGCAAAAACTTTTTCTTCCTCTCCAAGCACATACTCCAGCTGCAGCAACAACAGAAACCCTTTGCTGTAGGATGGGCGGCTGCAGCCACAGCTGGTCACAATCAGTTAAATAAAGGATTTTAGGGGACTGTCCCAGTTTATTTGTGCGAAACAAACTCGTCCTCTAAACCAGATGAAACGATGCTTTAGGGTAAACATTTTGAAAGCGATGACAGCTCTGACAGTTTTCGTTGCAATGATTCCGGAATATTTTTAAAAGAGCTCCTTTAACCCTGTGCAAAAGGCCAAGATAAAAATCTATTATTATGTTTCATGTTGTACATGTCTTGTATGTGCATTTTGCAAGTATGGCCAACCAGCACACTCTTCCTCTTCACAAAACAAACCTGTTTTGTCACAAAGCCCTTGAGAGCTTATGACTCTGTGTTCCACGGGTGGAATATTTTCATTTGGAAAGGCTGAGATAGCGGCGTACAGCAAGTACTGTTTACCTAACTTATACCTCCATCATCATCCACAGGCCAAGTGTCTTAAGGACAACCATCTCTCTTCCTGCATTGCTTTTCCTCTCCATCAAAATTCCTGATGCAGAAATAATCTAAGCACTACAGAAGAGAGAAGCATGAGGCAATCAATGTACAGTTACCGTAAAGTATTATAATAGCTTTTTTCCATCAAAAGATTTAAGCTTCTAATCAAAATATTTTAGCTTTGGAATTTCTGCACTTTTCCTTCCTCACGGGAAATGGCCAAGAAAAAAAGATATAATAAAAAAAGGGTAGTGTTTTGGCCTGTTGTGTTTGCAAGCGGTTGAGAATCCTGTCATTGTACTAACAATGTACCAGGAGAACTCTTCCTTACATTGAAGTGCTTAAATTCAAGTGGCTGAGTAACCCCATTTAACTCGATGAGTTCAATGAGTTCAACATCTGTTTATAGAGAACAGAGTATTCACCACCACATACCCACTTGAGAGAATGAACAGAAAGAGTATTCAGAGATTTTTTTTTTTCCTAAATTTCCTTTTTCTGTTCATTATAACTTCTAGTCTTTAAGTTGATTAAACAATATGGTAGGATTTGAGCTGACCGTATTGATTTAGCTTTTTGGTGGAAAACAGGCATTTTCAGGTTATGAGGCAATGATGCATTTCACAGACTCGTGAGGCAGCCTTCCAGGAGAACAGAACTTTAGGAAGGCCACATCCAGAAAGAAAGGCAAGTAAAGTCCCTGAAAATGGGGAGCATCAAGTATGGTGTTCCTCAGGAATAAGCAACATGGCACAGGAGGTGCACAGCAGAAGGAGAGCTTATCCTGGGTCAGCACGCACAGAAAGCAAGCACCCAACCTACTTTATAGTGCTTTGGGGGACTACGGAAAAGCCAGGCTGTTTGAGCCTGGGCTCCCAAAACATGAGTGCAAGGTGCTCGTCTTAGCAGGTGCTCAGGAGAAGCTGCTCCCATAGAGTCTCCACCAGATTTAGCGTGCTGTGAGAAATTATGTTGATACAGTGCTTAGAGACATGGTTTAGTAATGTGGGGTTTTTTGTTTGTTTCTTTTTTGTTTGTTTTTATTTTTGTCAGAGTGAGGTTGATGGGTGGACTAGACGACCTTAAAGGTCCCTTCCAACCTGGACAATTCTATGATTCTGTGATTCTACGATTAGAGGTCTCATGCTGCTTTAAGGAGGGGCTGCAGACCTAGACTTCAAGCTCTGACTCTCTGACATTAACACAGGGTTTGTTAAAAACCAACAGCAATTCCTACTCTCCTCCTCTCTCCTCTCCCTGAAAAAAACCACAAACGCCTTACCCACCAGTCCAGAGTTTCTCACTGAGATCTTTCTACAGTTTTCCCTTCAGAAACCCTACTGCCTTCATTATCTTTGTGTCACAGAGGCATTTCAACCATGCCATTCTCTTTGTGGCAGAGATGGGTCCAACTTGCAGGAAGACAAAGCAATAGCTACTCACCCTGAAGATCAACACAGGCTTTTGGTGACTGAGTCCAGCGAGCGCCAGCAGGAGAACCCTCCATATGGAAAAGAGAGGCATGGTGTACCCCCATCTTACAAGCACCATAAGACTTGTGCACGTGGCCTCACCTGCAGGGAAGAAAGCTGATCTTCAAGTTCTGCTTAAAGTCCATCTACATCCTCCCACAACTAAATATGCAGAGACAACTGTCCTCACCCTAGGAGCACCATACCCATGTGTAACTAGAAGGTTAACTTAGGGTCTGCTCACCTACACAACTCTTTGCAGGAGCGGGGACATTATGAGGGACTTTTTATAACCCTCACATGGAGTAGGGGTAGCATTTGTTACTGAAACTGATTCCCTCCACCTCATTTTTACTGCGGTAAATTCTAACCACGTTCAAGACGGCACGGCCAGCTCCACCTCAGCCTCTCTGACAACCCCAAAATTTCTAGTGTTTTAGAACTCGGCATCACAAAGACAAACTGACAGCATTTCAACAAAGACATTTTGGTTTCAAACTTGAAGAGCAGGTAATTGTCTGAACAGTGGAATAGCTTGGGGAAGTTTAAAACAACAAGAAGACAGGCCGGGAAGGCTATTCCAGCTGCGTTTGACATCCTCACACCTCACCAGAGGAGACCGACGAGTCTGAACGCACTTGACACACATCATCATTCCGGGTGATGTAGGAAAAGATAAAGCTTAGGATAATTTCAGGCAATTTAAACCAGTGATACTTGAGATCATCCGAGGATCTTCTTCATCTACCCAGCAGCTCTTTGGATGACGAACAGCAAGCAAGATGTAAAACCATGACTTTAATTGGAAGGGTTGGTTTTTTCTGTTTTTTTTCTTCTGGTACTAAGAGAACGGAGGATGCACCATCAGCGACAGCAAGAGGCACAAAGCCAGTATGGGACGGTTGCTGAAATTTCCACTGTTAAATGGACTCTGTTGTGATTGGCATTAAAACAACACCCGAGAAATCAATTTATTTTAGCGTTCTCCCAGTCACAAGCACCACTTGTGGCGTAACAGGCAATGGCAAGAATAAACTCTGGTCCTTGACTCAGTTCAGAATTGGTCCCATCTCAGTTCAGAAGAGCAGTGTAAGCCAGCACCACGAGAGAAGTACTGTTGAAAATACATTGGTTAAAGATTCAGACCAACCAAGGTATTTTAGGGAAAACCAGTATTTGTTTATTTGTTTTAAGCATGTTCTCCCCCTTCAGCCGACATCAGAATGCCAACCCACACCGGGGTCTTCACAGCTGAATTTTAGCCCCACTGGTGTCACGTAGGTCGTGTATCCACTGCAGGCTGGAGTGTGGCACCTGGATGGGCTACGCACCTCTTGAATGTACAGACCAACTAAAACCACAAAGGGACCACTTAGATCTAAGTCTAGCATCACCTGGAGCTGCACTACCTTGGATCCTGCATGAGTGGGTCCATATCTTATAAGAATTAGTAACAAAAGAGGGGAACTGAACTTTTTTCTCCCAGAGCATTTGTGAACCCTCTACAGGACTACTTTCCCCCCATACAGCTTCCTTTCCTGCAGCTGCCAGCATTGGAAACACGGATCACAGAAAGGGAGAAGGAATGAGACTACCCCTCCATAACTTTAGTATTTCTTCATGCTGATTTTTTTTGTTTTATAGAGTACAATTTTTGGTAAACTTATTGTCAAGCTTTTTTCCAGTGAAAAGCAGACAGCTGCAGTTTAGCTGCAGTGACTCTAGTTTCCTTGAAATGTCATAATTCCTGTTATAAATGTGCTTCTTTATGAAAGGAAAGTGTAATTATTTTGCTAATATGCATGAAAATAGCATTTGAGAAACGGAAACAATATGGTACTGTTTGACTTGGAATTTACTCCCCAGCTGTTAATAACCTGCCTATGTCTCTGGTGGAATTGTGAGTTTGTTATTCCTGTGCTTTACAGCAAATAGCAACTGTTTCTGAAAGCAGGACCTGGTCCAAAGGGAAAAAAAGAAGCTTGAAACACCAAAACAAACACCTTAAAGTCCATATCATGTATTTAAATTAGTTCTGTAGAGCAGCAAGAAGTAAAAAATCTCATGTTTCAAGTATTGTTTAACTTTTGCAGGAAGAAACATTTATGACAGCCGTTTTGAAATTACACTTGCAGTTACATATGCCTTCTATTGTTAAATAAATAATATCAGTGATTAGGAATATATTTCCATCAAATTTTCCCAAAGCCATATGCATGTGATGGACCATAAGACTGCCTTACTTTGAAAGACGGTTACAAAGCGACGATGTCCCAGATGTTCAGCTTATCGTCATTTATAAAAAACACAGCAACTGAACACTCTATGAATTATTTTGATACATACATTTTGGGTACAATTTTCCAAAGTATTTAAATGACCAAATAATGAAGATTTCATTTTCAAAAAAGGTATATAACAGTCAAAATCTGATTAGACCTACTAATGTCCACTTTTTTAAATTTCCACGCAAAACAGAAATTAAGGTTCTTTAATTCTTTTTTTTTTCCTTATTAGATTTTGCTTTAGGCAAGTAAAAAATATTGCCTACTCATAAGATCACATAATCGAATTTGCCACACAGACTCTCTGTGACCATCACTACTTGGCCACTTTGTCACAAGAAAATTGGCTTTGCTGAACATCCTGAACGTTAGCAAACTTAAATGCCTCAAAGCATAAGAGGAAGAATCAGGACACCACCAGTACCTACTGACTGGCCTTACGATCTTTTCTTCTGTTGCTATCAACAAAGGCATTTTGCTGGTGTGATCTGTAGTACATACAGTAGGAAGTTATATGAACATCTTTAATAGAACTTGAACTTTTGTTCCAAAATTACATCGAATTCATGTGTATTGATTTTACAGTATGAGCTGTCTCCCTGGCACACGAAAGTCCCATACCCTGCCTAAAAAAATGACATTTATCAGTTCAAATAATTAGTTTAAGTTCCCCCTTACTGACCTTGATTTTTTCTCTGCTTTGCTAAAATGACACATCCCAACACAAATGAGGTACGCACTATGTTGCAGGGTTTGGGGTTTTTTTTTGTTAAGTACATGACAGTGCTTCCAGTCCCCTGAGGCTTGACATATTGGTCAAATAAATCTTCCAGATAGGTAATAATACAGTGCATTCCGTAATTTTCCTTTACATGTCATATTATTTACCTGCCCTGCTTATCAGCAATTGCACGTTTGCTGGAAAAAACGCAAAACGCTGCTGTACGGGCAGTGCCTGCTTCATGGGCATGACTGCTACCTGGGAGAGGCCAAAACTCTTGTCTGGAGGTGCCAAGAGGAGATAAAAGTACTTGTCTGAATTCCTCCAAACTTCTGAATGAGTTAAATCCTGTGCAGAGATCCAGAACACAGACCATCCATGAACCGTGTCCCGACAAAAGATTATTTAGATGATTGAAGCAGATGTTAAGTGATGCATTGTGCTGTGCTGGCAGCAGTGGATGAGGTCAGGTGTGCCACTACCCGTGGCCACTCCAGGGATGGGGCTGTGCATCCAAAGAAGGGGTGCAAAGGAACTCTGATCCTGCTGTAGGGGAAACTTGAATACTACCCCTCTGCTTTAGATTTGGAGACAGAAAGGAAGTAAAAGAGGACTTGGTTTCATGCCACAGAGAAAAAAACCCAAACATCTGCACCTCACCACTTCTTTGGAAACATGAGGAGGAACTTCTTTCCTGGGAGGGTGGCAGAGCCCTGGAAGAGGCTGCCCAGAGAGGTGGTGGAGTCTCCTTCTCTAGAGATGTTCAAAACCCACCTGGACACATTCCTGTGCAACCTGCTCTGGGTGGACCTGCTTTTCCACACTGCGAAAAATTTTTGTAATTCTGATTTAAATATTTTTTAAGAGTCTTAGAATAGTTGAAGCTGAAAGTGATCTCTGGGGGTTATCTAGTCCAATTCCCCCTTGCTCAAAGCACCGTCAGCTAGAGCAGGCTGATCAGGACTTTGTCTGGTTGGCTTTTGAATATCTCCATGGATGGAGATGATGCCACAACCTCTCTGGCAAACCTATGTCAATGTCTGAATTCAGTTTGTGAGTCTTAGACTGAAAATGAAATAGAATAGAAACAGAAAATTAATATTATTCTTCTCTTTCAATGTCTCAGCAGAGCAAAGTGAGAGACAAATAACTAGCAACAATATAGCTATATTTTAACAGCTCTTTTTCTATTTTACAACAATTTTGGATACTGCTAAGAACAAGAAAAAAACCAGACCATTTTGTTGGTTTACTTTAGTGTATGTAATGAAAGCCTGCTCTTAAATAGTGTAAATTTGGTGCCAGTCCTTTCTCAGAAAGCCCTTGTAGATGCTGACCTTACGGGCATGGGAGAGAAGCACCACAGTCTTTCCACTGGTTTCAGTGGGCTCTAGTGCTAAAACAGATCTCAGATCTTTTAATCAGACTTGAATTTGTCTCTCTTATATTTGACTGAGATTAGGCAATTATGAGAAAACAGTTTTAATATTTAAATTAGTCAAATGCTTAATTATGAAAGTGCTGAAAGAAGAATGCTCAGCTTCATTGCACTTCAGTGTCTTGTAAATTGGCACGTAGCTGTAAATTAACTCCTGCATTTCTTTAGGTTAATCAAATCAGATTTAATGATGTCTTTGAAATCCACAGATTAAAGGTATAAAAGTGTGCATCATAGCATGGGGGAGAACCCTAGTAATAGTTGTTAGTTTCTCTTCTGTTGTCTTTTGTTCTCTATTCTTTTCCTGTACACCTGCAAAAACCCCACAGAAGTGCAGTATTTCCAGGAAGCATGTATTCTAGTGATGCTAAAACCCTGATCTTCACCAAAGAACCCCTGGTAAGGTCTTCACTATTTTTCTCTGACCATTTATTGTAAAGGACTTCTGTTTTCCTCCTCTCTTCACTTTCCTTTTTGTAGGCTTCCCATCACGGATCCCATTGGGTTAAACCCAGGTGGAGCAGAACTAAGGCCAAGGAGAGCCTTCAACCTGCCATCCCAGCTAATAAGTCGGCCCCTTTGGGCACCCAGCTGAAGTGCCTTTACACAAATGCACGGAGCATGGGGAAGAAGCAAGAGGAGTTAGGGATGTGCACGCCTCCAGGGCTACGACCTTATTGGCATTACCGAGACCTGGTGGGATGGCTCTTAGGACTGGAGTGTTGGAATGGAGGGTTACAGACTCTTCAGGAAGGACAGGCTGGGCAG
>JAHREE010000313.1:135106-150521 GCA_033628505.1 Tringa tobata | reverse complement strand
TTCCTCTTGTCCCATGGCCTGTTCCTTGGGAGAAGAGACCGACCCCCCCTGGCTACACCCTCCTTTCCAGGGGAGGTTCAGATTGGAGATGAGGAACAATGTTGACATGGAAAGGGTTATCAAGCCTTGGAATGGGAAGGGGTTGAGGCGTCATCCCTGGAGGTGTTCAAAAGATGGGTTGACATGGTGCTGGGTGACATGGTTTAGCGATGGTTTTTGTCAGAGTGAGGTTGATGGTTGGACTAAATGATCTGAAAGGCCCCTTCCAACCCAGACAATTCTGATTCTATGATTCTATGAGAGGCCTAACCCAGCACACCATACCCAGTGTGGTGATAGAGACAGCTACAGCCTCCTTTCCCTTCTCAGCCTTAGCAGGTTTTGCCTTGTCCAAAATCAGAATAAACTGAAATACTATGAACTGTGGCTTGTGGTATTTCTGCTTGGTCAACATCCAGCATTTATAGGGATATAGATACACCAGGTTTGGTTCCCAAAACCCATAAGAGAAGCAAACACAGGTAAGACTTAAGATCCTACAGCAGGCTATAACATCATGCTCCCATTTCAAGAATTGGTCATTTTTCTTTTTTCAGTTAAAACATAGATAAATAAATGGAACTGGCATGAATTTGATCCCAAATGAGTGCCGAGTGCTTCAGCCTGAAACCCAAGTAAGTCCCTGACTCACTGGCAGCACAACAAATCTTCTGTTGGAGTTGTTTGCCTGGCTATGCAAATTGCTCTAGGAACAAACTGTTCCTGACTTGAAGATAAGTTGTGAAAAATCAAGCTGACCTGCTTTCTTCAACTGAACTGCAGTTGGATGAAAGGAAATTAATTTTGGCTTATCTAAATCTGGATGAAGATGCAGGTTTCAGTATTTGTTTGGCATTTATGTAATTTTCTTTGCTAGGGAAGTCCAAAGGAGAGAGAACAAGGTGCGATATTTTTTTGTGCCTGACTAGATTCTTCAGAAATCAAAACAAAATAATGCATCTGTACCACCAAAAAAAGTAAACCTGTAACGAGATGGTGGTAAGAGAGAATATGTAGTGTCTTTACAGGTGTTCATTCTCATATTCATAATATCTGGCAAGATGCAAGAGAAACAGATGATTGCTGACATGCTTGACAGAACTAGATTTGCTTTAGCTAAGAAAAGAAGGGATTTTAGCTTCTCAGTATTTCAGGAAAAATTTCATTTCATTATTGATTAAAGTGGGGTTTTTAAATGAGTGAATACAAACATGTAAATAAAAAATAAAAATTAATTTGAATGGGAATGACAGTGCTTTTGGTTTTGTGACAACGTTCCTGATTATCAATCATGGCATAACCCTTAAAACGCTTTCCTTCATGCCTTGATTGAACATAACCTTTTCATGCAAAACCCAAAGTATGTGTTACTTTAGAGGCCATGTATCATCCATGAAAAAAAGCCTCCAAACCATTACCCACGCTTACTCAGCAACACTTGGAATATCAGAATAAATCTGCATTTGGGAGTACCAAACTTCCTGCAGAGCCCTACAGTTAGCATGTGCAAATCTGGTAGAAGAGCAAGTGGAAAACTGCATAAACTCACATAGGGATGGATGGATGGATGATTTTCTATTAATGCTGAATACTAACATATATGTAGGCAGTACACATAACCACGTCTATGTTACTTAAGGCTTCTGACCCACTGCAGCCTCTGAAGGAGTGAAAACACTGCGGGACACGGGCAAAGTATAAGAGTAACAGGCTTCTTCTGATAACCTCACAGTTCTAATGGAAATTCCCTTTTATGCTGTAATCTCCCCTTGAGACCTGTGGTGAAATGTGATCAACACTGCAAAACATAACAAGAGACAGTTCATGCTTGACAGGATAATAACTTAAGTGAACAAGATAAATAGGAGAAAGGCAGCACTTATTTCCAACTGTTAAGCAAAGACATGTAGGCACTAGAAGATTAAATGATTTGTAGTGACCACACAGTCTGATGCAAGGCCATGGAATTGGACTTAGACTGCCTGAGCTTTCTGCTGTCTATTGCCTTAAACATAGATATGAATGTTTATATAACATATATAGCAATATACTTTGATAAGTATAGCTTCTAGAACTATGATCATCTCACACTGAACAGGGAGGCATTTTCATTATTCAAATTGTTTAAGGTCAAGAGAAGGTTTAAAGATATTTCTTCTTCAGTGGTATTATGCCTTTCAGAATTAAATACTAGCAAGAAAATAGAATCAGAGAGAAACACTTTATGTAAGAAGCACCTCTCTAGATATAATACACATGGGATATTTGACATTGCATTAAAAACATCCCACAACAGAACCTTGCTCTCTGAACGAACTGGTAATTGTACTCAAGGTCAGGTATGAATAACACCTGAATTTTTGATTGATGCATGATAAATCCTTGCTCATTAGAATCCTGGATAATTATAAAATAGCTTAAACTTAACTAGCTGCACCCCCAACAAGGCTTATGCTGTAGATGTATCCCATGAGAAGAAAGAAACACAGAGGTGCCTACTGCTGCTCATCACACTACGCAGCAACAACATTTTTGGACAAGATGTTCTGGGGACAAGCTGAATCTCAGGTCAGAGGAGATTTATGGCATGCGGACAGTCTCTAACAATTTCCAGTTTGCTGTGGGTTGAAATACTAACAAGAAAGTAAAAACCTGGGACATCCACCACAGCACTAATCCAGACTTTGACAGCAAAACCAATTTATTGTGTGCTGACAGGGTAAGCCACTGTCTTGAAGGATATATATTCTGAAGGCTCACAGAGTACCGTGATGTGAAGGTGTGGAAGGGATAAGAGGTTTATTTTGGCATTTTTGGTGCATATGCTGATGCTTTACTCTCAGTTCCTACCCACCAGTAAAATGCAGTATTGGAGGCCCTAGGTCCAGGACCAGAATATAGAAGACCCTCCTAATGGAATAGAGAGTATAGACTGGCTTCTCCACCAATCCAAGTGAAAACAACCACCAGTCTCCATGCAAAGGTACAGGGCATCCCGAAAACATACTGGCACATCTGACCTTTATTTTTTATTCCTTTCAGAAAAAAAAAACCAAAACATTACTGAACAAAATACAGCCACAGTGCCTATCTACTGCACTCTGAGAGGAACTCTAGAGGAAATCCAAAAAAGTTTGATTAATAGCATGCTGAAATTTTTATGTGTGCACGCCTCTCTTCTTTGGGATTCCAGCTAATATGAAAGTAACACGTGACAGGACAAACAGCTGAAAAGGCTAAAATTTTAGGCCAGGTAGTGTTTCAATGGAAGAATTACTATTCTAAGATCTCCCTTCCAGCTTTTCAGAGGCAAGAGTCAACTTTTCTAAATCTATTTGAGCGTACAACTCAACGTCAAGGAACTCAGCACCTGGCAGAACCGGTTCCCAGCCTTCAAGACTTTTTGAGGTCTGTCACAAACATGAGCCATCTTAAATCCTAACACCTGAAGGTCAGACCTGGGAAGCCTGCTGACAACAGCTAAGATTATTTTATTGATCATTGCCAAATGCAAGCCGCTATAGATCACCTTTCTCGCAAGTCTTTTCTATTCACTCATACACATTCCTGCATAACATTTGTATTAAATACTATCTTGAGATGATATCTTTCTTGACTGAGATTTCCTTTTTCAAGGTCTTCTATTTTTGAATATACATTGACTTCTCACTTTATTTTCAAACTTGACATCAGACGTTTGAATCATGTGCCATTATATAGCAGGTTAATCCATCTCTTTGACTGGATGCATGGAGGTTTAATAGATAAAAAGGTGAAGAATAAACAATGAGTGAGATGAAAAAGGAGAAAGGATTTTGGAAGATATTTTTACCTCAAGTAAGACAAGAATGTAAAAGGCATAGCTATAATGCAGAATCTTTCTTTTTTTTTTTTTTTTAAGAAAGGTTGATGAATAAAATAAATCTTGTAAGCACAGAGAAGAAGCAAACATTGAGGATGAGAATAACTGAGGTAATTTTCAGAGCCATATGTTGACAGATTAAAGCTAAAATTAATAGTTAGCAAGCTATTCATTCTTGTAGTACTCAAAGAAAAACCCTCAAAAAAACCCCTCAATTTTTTACAGGACTGGGCAAAAAGTACATAATACACCATTTTGCAGGCTTGGGCAACTGATCTTCCACCTCTGATTGTCCTGGATTGTTGTCACAGAGAGACACAGTCATCAGTAAGAAGTGAACAACAACAACAACAAAAAAGTGCCTCTTCTGTAAAGCACCTTAACAATCTAAGATAGCTGCCTGTGACAAAGAGAATCTGTTAAACCAGATTAGACTTTCTTCTCTGTTACTAGTTGAAGCTTTGCCTTTACATTTCCCATATCTATTCATGGAGCTAAGAGTGCAATAAAGGCATTTAATACATCAGGGACAAAGAAAGAAAGGGAGAAAAAAAACCCCACCAAAAATCCCATCTGCAAAAAGATGGGTAGCCAGCAGAGATCTATGAATAATTTAAAAGGCACCTGTCTCCCCTTATATTGTCAACTTTGAACTGCTCTTGCCTTGCAGATATGTTTCAATTGCCTGAGCAAAAAGAAGCATCTCAAAATTCTCAGAAAACTTAAAAGTTCTTAACTTTTCTCCGAGACGCTTCAAGGAAAACCTTACTGTTCTACAAAAGCAATCCAACTTACACTGCATCTCTTTACGGATGGCAGTCATCATGGAAGGAGCACGTCACTGGGGGGATGCCTTCAATTAGTCAGAGAATCCTTAGCGCCAAATTACAGGTTTATCAATTAAGGATTAGGTCTCAGTTCAGGCACATGTAACTGGAATTCAGTCAGAAATCCTGGAATGAAATCTATGGCCTGTGTTATGCAGGAGGCTGAGTGAGATGGTAATAATGATCTCTACTGGATTAAAAGCAAAAATAATTTCAGAACCTATATTCAGAAGTAAACATTTTGATCTGAGTCTAAAGCATTTATTAGGTGTTAGTGATTATGCCTGTTCAGTTGAACTGAAAAAACATCCCAAGCCCAAATTGCAAAAATAACTCTATTATGCATGGATATTAATGAGACAGTTGTGAAAAGTACTGCTAATAGTATTCAGTGTGAAACTCTGCCTTTCTGCAGAATCACTCATTGTAAAGTGTTGATTCTCACCTGCATGTTTGTTCAAGGAAATTATTTGTGCTTAGGAACTGTCATTTATCCAGATGAACCCTAAGAAAGAAGGTTCTAGCAGATGTGTGAATAGTTGGGCCACAAAAATTTTTCAGAATGATGTTATAAGCGAACGGGCTAAATACCTGTCCCCATGTGAAATAACCTATTAAGTACTGACAAATAACTATAGGAATGAGCAAAGACATCTCAAAAATGGATACATATGGCTATATATAAATCTACAAACATGTGAGTATTGTCAACGTTGAAAGGTTTTGTAACACAAAAGGAGCTTCAGCAGAATTACAAGACCCCACTGTAAAAATAAATTATTTTGGCTTTTCAGTTTGCAATAAAAATCTCAAATTTTCTAAAAATATTTCATTCTGACTGAGAATGACAATTGATATACTACTGTTGAAATTCGTTATGACCAATGACTTCCACCTGAGATGTTTCTGCATCTTAGAAGCATGCGGGAAAAATAAAGAAAAGGGACTAAGAGATAAGATGGGTAGTCCATCGCCTACAAAAGCTGAAGCACGGGCATCATCAAGATGAGGTTTTCTGGAACTACTTTGCTATTGTGTTGGTCCACTCTGTTCAAAATAGAGCTGTCAGCACCTTGTAAATAAAAGACATTACAAAAGACAGCTAAAATTTGTGTCATTGACCTCTTTTAGAAAAGAAAGTTGGCCTAAGTTGCAAAAGCCTCAAAACCCTATTTGCTCAATGAAGAGTTTTGCAAGGCTGAAAAAAATGATCATTCTCAGCTTTTACAAGCAGAGAATAGGATTATTATTTGGACAAGCTGATCCTGAGATACAGTTCTTATCTTGAATTCCCATTCGGCTTTTTCCAATTTCCATTCTTTCATCCCAAATTTCAACCAGAAGTAGTTCTAAAATATGAATTACCAAAGTGAGATTTCCTTGTGGTACCGAAGTGCTACTTCAGTCCCACCTCAGTGAAATTGGGGCTCAGGGAGAGGCCATCTTCTGGAGGTCTGCTGCAGGTTTAGAAGAAACCCCCTGGTCGCCTGCCCCCGTGCCGACAGCCGAGCCTGCTAGCCCGGGGAGCCATCGCAAGGTGTGCAGGGATGGGGGAAAAGAAGGAATATTCTCCCCTATCCTCACTGGCTCTGTTACCTCTGAGCACATTTGCCTATAGTGACACAAGCCAGAGCCATAGCGTGCAGCTTCCTGCCCAAATCCTCCACCAGAAACCAAAGATCTCCTTTGCTATCCCCCCTTCTGGAGATACGATGCAACAGAGCGAACACAAAAAAAAAATGTAAATTAAAAATAGAGCAGCTATTCTTCATCTGAGGATATTCCTTGGGGAGCACCAGCAGCTGATCTCAGCAACAAGGCAGCTGAAGGTACTGAAGAGAAACGCAGCAGCAAGACAGCATTTAAAGGACTCACGCTGCAAAAAGAAAAAGGGGGAGGAGGGGGGGAGTGAGGGGAGAGGCTACCAGAAGAAATTTCACTTTGCAATTTTATGAGAGAAATTTTGCTCATCACAGAAAGTCTATGCTTCTCCTCAGTGTAACTGTTTGTTAAGGTTATTTATGAAGAAACTCATTAAGTTGGCCATTTTATAATTCAGCTACGCATTTCACCCTCCTTTTGTGTGTGTGTGTGAAGGAATAAATGTGATCACAAACTTTTCAGCTGAACAGAAAGATTTCTGTGATTAGAAAACAGAGGAATTCAGAACAGTGACTATATTTCTGTGAACAGATCCATTCACACAGAATACCAAATCATAATTTGTTTAAAAAAACCCCAACCAACCAAACATCAGTATTGAACGTCCTTTTCTTTACATGGAAAAAATGGGAATAAAGAAAAAATCATTTATGCTTCAGAAAGGTGATATTTTATGCTCATAAACACAGAATTAGAAAAATACTATAGAAAAACATAATCAGAAAAATATTAAATAAATTTCACAGAGAATTAAACCCTGCTAGTCTATGCACAGTCTATTAAAATATTTAGCATTTTACAGTCTTCATTTCTTCTATCATGTTTGGAATTCAGAACTGTTGGTATTGCATCTTTAGAAAGGCAATCTTCCTTAAATTTTCTGGGAAGTCTCAAGCTTAATCAATAAGCTCAGTTTCATGTGCTATTAATTATTTTTAAAAGGCTGACATTATAAGCAAACTAACAGGGTATTTAGTTGACTCACTGTAAATATTTCACTTTAGGAGATGAAGCTCATTTTATGTATTAATCAAAATGTAATTTTCCTTAGTAATACACAAATATAATGGGTTTCACCTGTGTGCCTTATGTCAGCAGGTACACAATTTATGAACTTCATAGAAGCAATACGGAGACAAAGTCGATTTTTTAAATATATACCTAGTATTTTCTTAAATTACAAGATGAAAGCAATTAGTAAAGCTTGCTGCTTGCTAAAATGTAACTTATTTATGCAGAATATATCTGTTCCTTGGATGATTAGGTTCAGTAGTCACATAATGAAAGATAAGCTATTCAAAAGAGATATTACTCTCTCAAAGAAAAGCAAATCTCTTACAAAAAACCAAGCAACTCAAAATGAAAACGCATTGGGAGAACTATTTTCTCTCCAAACAACATAACAATTATTTCAGAAATAGTCATATATCACCTTTGAATTAAGCACATACTAGTGCTGAAAATAATCACATAAAATGGAAGGTCTTTTTGCTGATTTTATGAGTGTTTTCTAGAACAAGGAAACTCAGGCAAGAGGCCCTTTTTTTGCAAATCAAATGCCCCATATATGAAACCTGAACAATAGAGTAATAAAATAGAAAACGTATATTTTTCCTTCTCCTTCTAGACCAGTTTCTAGTTCCTCTGATGTCCTCTGATACAGACACCTACACTGGTGGATCTTCTTTCCAATTTCCTTCTGCTCACTCCAGGAAACTAAATGCCTGTGAAAAATCCAGATCAAACCAGTGCTTTGCCTTCCAATTCGGCATACTTGCCCTTGAATCACAGTTACAAATATGCCTCTACGCCAACTAAAGCATTTAATTTCTATCCACAAAGAAGAGGTTAATTTTCAAAATGGATTCTGTTGTTTTTGAGAAACTCTTCAATTTCCTGAGCAAAATGAACAATATTTTATAGAAATATATAATTTAGATATATGAAATGTAATAATTATGGTAATGCTAATATCATAAATATTAGCAGAAATTCTTAATAATATTTTATATAACTATGGAAATACTCCCAATTTATACAGAAAACCAGGACTACTTTTAGTTTGGGTACCACACTGGAATCCAGTGGATGGTGCCAGCGCGGACTTGTTCACCGTGTTGCTGGGAACCTGTGAGAAGGGACAGAACCGAAGCCACCTGCCATCTTTGCAGGATCTTCCTGCCAGAAAGGTCTTTTTTTGTTGTCTTCTCTCTAACTCTGTGTAACTTCGTAGGCAAAGCTGCTTCCAACAGATTTTTCTAACGCATGCAGGCAAAATCATTTCCTAGCACCACAGTGTTACCATATAGATAGCAATCGAACCCTGTGTTGTTTCAACGCCCCGTGCAAATACAGTGCACCGTTAACATGTGTTACGGTAAGATAATTAGATATAACTACTTGGTGTCCTCACTCCTCGTGCCTCCTAGTGGCTTTTGAAAATGAGACCTGACAGCCAACAGGGACTTGGCAGCAGCCATTAGTTCTCTCCTCTTATTGGAAAGCTCGCTGAGAAATATTTAACGGCATTGACACAAATTTATGTATTTATTGAACAGAAATCACCTAACAATATTAAAAGCCACTGCACTTAAAGGTGACTTTTATAGGGACTTCTAGCATCATGGCAAGTATAACTTGGGAAGTGAGTATTTCATGCAAACTAGGAGACAAACAGAACGCAAACGTCACCTGACTGTCACTTCCAAATAAGTGAATTCTAATCTCATTTTAGATTTTAGATTTAGATGGAATTTTAGATTCCATCTACAGGTTTTGAAGCACATGCTTACCTCTAAGCCCTTGGACCGTCCTACTAAACAAGAGATTTACAGTTAATGATGTGCACGTCCGCACACCTGGCAAAGGTAGCATGGCTTTCCAGCCTTTGCAAATATTCCAAAATCTTTGCCTTTCTACTCCATTTCTTAATTGGCTGATAACATTTTCATTCAGATTAACTGCTTGTTACATCATGGCCGTAGATGAAACTAAATACTTGCTTGACTTCATAGAAGAGCAGCTGAAATGAAATAGCCCTACATTTTTGTTCTCCTTTAGCAACCCATAATACAGGTGAGGAAGCATATGTCCTCGCTAAGATTTAAAAGAAATGGTTGCCAACAACACCAGAAAAACTGAAATATCAACCAAGGACAGAAGAGAGGTAAAATAATAAAATAAATCCTGGGTCTTCTTATCACCTCTCTTAGATTTGAACTCCAGAAGACATGCAAGTGAGGAGTTTGTTACTCCAATTCTAGCTGATTAAATGAACCAGAAAGCGATGGCACTGCTTGTGAGGACAGGGACGGGATGAGATAAAGAAACCCACTACCTCATGTATTCTGGAGTGCAGAATCTGTGTCTGAATACTATTTTAACCCTTGCTGGAAAGTTTTCTATGCCTGAAAGGCTTGACCCTGGAAGGTTCTGAGAATGATCTTTGGGATGGTCTATTCATGTACCTAAGCATTTCTGGATTGGGTTAGATTGCTCACATTTTGCAGAATCAAGTGTCTGTTCGGTCTGTCTGTTTTTAAAGCATAAGCCTGGTCTGAGATGTTATTTCATGTACCCGGCTCCAATTGATTTTGATAGTTGTTACCTATATAGAATGCAACACTCAGGATCATGCCTTAAGTCTTGCTCCTTGGAGCACAGCAGAGAATTACACATTGAAAAGTCTATTGAAACACAGTTGTGTAAACATGACATTCCCTACAGCATATTGAAATTCATCTTTCCGGAGAAATATTCTGTGTTTAAACTGTGAATGCTTTGCATAACAAAAACCTACCCGGTACAATCCTAGAATATTTCAGGACTTGAAAGGCTAGTGCTAAACTTTTGAAACTTGAAGCCTTGGAAATGTCACTATTTATCTCGGCAAGAACAGGTTCTGGAGCTTGCATGCCATTGTCTTCTTTTAGTTTTGTCATTAGAGTAATGAAAGGGTGTTGTGTGATAAAGCTCCATGGAAGAAAAGAGCACAAAAAGGGTACAGCCCACAACAACCAATGCAAATGCAAAGTTAATGAAACATGCAATTTTCTGCCGTGTTTTTTAGCTCTACTATTAAGGCTTTGCTGAACCAAAAAGTTCTAGTAAGAGAGAAAACCAACATAAACAGTGCTAAGCATTTTTAAACCACAGGAACTGCACACAGCCTAAGCCCATGTACTATTCAGAAGTTCTTGTTTACTCAGTATCTCTAAATAGTGATTTCTCTCCCTCATTCCCGGACTGAGAGAGTGTGCCAGTGGTTAAAAGGAACAACACTAAAAAAAATATCCTTCTGCTTTTCCAGAACTCAAGGCATTACTACTGACACAGAAGAGTAAGATCTCTTTTCAGGAAATTTGACAACTGGTGTAAGGGAAGTCTGAAATGCTTCACACAATGCTAGTAAAGCACGCTGCAAGTTAATGAATGTTGATAGAAGTAGGCATAATGGTTAGGACAGCTTTCATTTTTTCCATAAAAATTAGATTAATAACATTCAGCAATCTGCTCATTTCTAACTGCTGAAATTCTTTCTCTGGTCTTGCAGTCCTCTTGCAGGCTGCGGGTACTGGGACATATGGGGGAAGCGCTCAGCATGTTTAATAACAATATTTTAGTCAGATGTCAGTTCTCTTCCTCCTGTTATATACAGGCATTTTTGCAAAGAATTTCCTGGTGGAAGGCCCACCACAATCATTTTTGTTTCTTTGCCTCTGACGAGGTTTGACTTCTGCACGAGCAAAAAGTCAGCAAGCCATCTGAGACCTCAACCAAAGTATCCTCACCCAGAAAAACACCAGGAAACACACGATGCTGGGGGTGTGTGTGTAAAAATCTGCACATTCCAATTCCTTGTAAGAGCAGCAGCTTTTCCAGGGGCGTACTCCAAAGCTAGCACACGTTTTGAGAGCTGAGGCTGAACAGAGAGGATAAGGGACGAGGGAGCAGCTGCTTGCTTTGGACTGTTCTACTGGCAATATTGCTGGATTTTGCTGTAAGTGGTAATGGCTACTATTCAGCAGCTTACAGTCCTCTCTCACTCACTGAATTTCACTGAATTTCACTGAATTTTTAGAGTTGGAAGGGACCATAGAGATCATCTAGTCCAACTCCCCTGCTAATGCTCCATAGCAGCAGAATACAGGTACAGCTGAGACACGACAGAAAGGGTTCTTAAGCCTTGGACTGGGCTGCCCAGGGCAGGGGTTGAGGCCCCATCCCTGGAGGGATTTCAAAGCCGGGTTGCCATAGTGCTTAGAGACATGGGTTAGTGATGGGTTTTATCAGAGTGAGGTTGATGGTTGGACTCGATGATCTGAAAGGTCCCTCCCAAGGTCCAATTCTATGATTCTATGATTCTATGATTGAACAGTAAGCTAACCTGCCAAGATGGAAAAGGAGGAAAAAAAAGCCATGTAGCAGTATGGCACGGTAAACACCCAAAATCAAACAAGCTGACCTTAAATTACAGATCTTTTTTCTATTACAGGTTCCTGGTCTATGCTTCATGCCCTCTACATGTGGCATAGGATCCTCTTTGATGGAGGGCCATTCTTCCTTTGGAGCCTTGATGTGGGACAGTGCAGGGTGTTAATATCACGTATAGTCAAATTGTTTTCTTACAATATCATGCACATGTACCAAATACACAAAAGTTCTCTCACACGTGTACTTTGCTAAAGCAAACTTAAGTACAAGTTTATGGATGAGAGGCTTCCCTGAAGTGAGTTCAGTAGCGTGCTGTAAATGAATAGAGGATGAATATAAGTTCTACCTAAACGTGAGGAGGAACTTCTTCACTTTGAGGGTGGCAGAGCCCTGGCAGAGGCTGCCCAGAGAGGTGGTGGAGTCTCCTTCTCTGGAGACATTCCAAACCCACCTGGACACGTTCCTGTGCAACCTGCTCTGGGTGGACCTGCTCTGGCAGGGGGTTGGACTAGATGATCTCCAGAGGTCCCTTCCAACCCCATATCATTCTGGGATTCTGAGATGAGAGCTTCCGGGTGAAATAGCTCCCCCTCTCAATTTGGGTTCTCTGAAAGTCAGACATTTTTGGCCCAGGGCATGCTGCGAGAGTGCAAAATAATCTTTCAAGGGAAACGGTAGCTCCTAGAGTCCTGGAAACAGACAATTATGAATGACTTGATGAAAAGTGGTAATGGAATTTAGAACCATGTGATTTTTCTTACAGTGTTCGCTGCAAACTACATAATGCGGTACACGGAAAAATTTAGAAGACTATAAATCATGCAGGGCTTTAAGGAGTTCTCTGTGTTTCCAATTTCTTTCTGAGTATTTCACTAAAGTTACCTTAACTCTTCTGATAGATGTGACAAATTTCTCCCGTTGATGCTGTGCATTTTCAGATGAGATCATGGACCATGAGGTACAGACTGGTGTCTGAAAGTTATTATTAATTCATTTCCTATTTCTTGTTAATTTCTAAAGTATTTTTGAGGCTCATTTTTTCCACATGGGGTCTTTTCAGAAATATAGTGACAAATGCACTGATTTTGCAGCTCTGCTTCTCTTGAAACAGCTAATATCTATCCACTGAGAGATTCATCCATGAAACAGCCCTAATAATGTCATTTAAAACATGGACAGTGTTGTGCTTGTTTTGCTTCTGTATTTTGGAACCTATTGCTATTCAATTTACTATTCTAAATGAACTCATATCATATCCCATTATTGAAGAAAATGACCACCTGCCTCCCCCATATGTTGATTTCAGTTTTAAATACTGCCATTTGAAAGTCTTGAAACTCATTAAAGTGACAGGGTTTTCAGCACACAGGCTCTGGCACTCAGAACAAAAGATATGGGGAAACATAATCTGAATTTTTAAAATTATTTCAAAGCAAGTTCTGTTTCATTTTCCACTCTTTCAACTCCCTTGTAGCTTTCCAAATTAAAAAAAAAAAAATGTTGCTAGTTATCTTTACAGGATTTGTCATTTTGCCTGGTAGTCTATTTTATTATTACTATTGCTTTCCAAAGTTTTAATTTTCATACAGTCTTCAAGTCTTTTGAAACAGCAGAACTCAATTCTGGCTGTAAACTATTGACTTTCTGGCAAGTTACTTCCCCAAACGGAACAGGAATTGAAAATGTGACCTAACCTTGTCCGGGCTTTGGGCTGTCCATGTCTGATGATTTAGCATGACTACTACAGATATTTTTAAAGCCACCAATTTAAACACAAGTAGGGGTCTACTCAGAAGGTTAGATGGAGTCATATTCTTGAAATCCTTATTGACTATCAAAATGGAGTAGGATTGTGCAAAATAAGACAATTCCGATTTTGATGATACTGCAAACACTATGGGTTTAGCAAATGTCCCAAAGGTCTTTATTATCTCTACATACTATTCTGTAGTGCTTGATTGTGGGGTAAGGGTAGCTGAAACGGCTCACAAGCTAGAGTTTATCATTTAAATCTGAGTCCTATCTTGGGGAACTGCCAGAGACATCTTGCAGAACTACAGAATGTTCAGGACTCAAAATAGGGTATACACTATTATATCCAATCCTATACAGGCAAATGTGCTTGCAGAGTTCCATTACTGACTTCCGTATAATGATGTAAGAGCCATTAATTTATCCCGTACTTTAAGATCTTGTCCAACGTCTTCATTTTCCTGAAGGGATAGTGATTCACCAGATACGCTCACTGAAACAAATATTAAAAGTCTCCTAGGACTAAAGGAGGCACAGCTGGGTTTTCTGTACTGGAGTCTTAAGTCTTAGGAGACGAGATGTAAAATTCTGCTTCTAAGAGGCTGCATGCTCTCTCTTTGGGTGTAACTCACTGACTTTTCATGAGTCTCTGGCTGCCAAGACCTTTAGCCTTTTTGGAAAACTCTATTCTTCCCGTCTCTTGCATTCCTCTCTGACAAAGATAATTTTCAGGAATGTTCTGAGGATAAGGGTGCTTTCAGTTATGGAGAAAGAGAGAAGTACTGCCTTCTTTCACAGTTTCCCAACCATTTAGGAGGAAGGAAATTTTCAGTTAAGACTGATAGCAAATCTGTTTCTCTGGAATCGAAGCTTCAAATTCCTACCAACTCTCCGGGTCCCAAAATGAATTTGTGCTCATTTTGTATGCCACAACACAGCCTGCTGCTGCTCACTGTGGAAGCAGACAGCTCAAACCATCCCAACCTCCCCATTAGGGGTGCTGTATCCCGTGAGGAAAGCCAGAAACTCCGGAATCTCTGCTTCATGCCGTGTTTGATGACAGAGAGCCCTCACAGAGACCAAGATTCTTGACTGTCACGTTTCTTTCAGTTGTGGGTTTACACCTGTAGGTAAACACCACCAGTGATGAATTCCTGGTAAAAACACAGAACAAGGGCCATGGTCAGGCCATTTCCCTACCTACAGAAAGCAGGCCACTCCTGGCAGACTTACCGTGCCTATTTCATACTTGGGCTGCTAAAGGGCTAGAAAAACAGGTTTTGTGCCCGCTGCTCTGTGGGACCTAAGCAGAGGGTGGTCCCTCCCAGAAAAACCAGCAGCTTTCAGATACATTTCTTCCTTCCCACTGGTAGAAACAGGAGACTGAAGTCTGGCTCTGCAGGTCTTCCCCTACAGTTCCCCACACCTGCTCCGTCCTTTCTCCTTCGCTCAGCCCTGTCTGTGGCAGGAGCATCCTGCCCTTGGCCCCTTCTTCTTGCCTGCATCGCAGAAAAGCCTGGAATTAACTTTCCTAAAGATGATGGCAACTTCCCAGCGTTCTGTCTCCAGAGAGACGGGCACGACAGGGAATGCATTTAACAACTAGGGAGCCTGTAGGTGACAACAGGAGGACTACAAGGTTGGAAGGGTGTTGTCTAAAAAGAAGAGCAAAGCAGCTGGCACAGAGGCTGACGCTGACACAGGCTCAAATGGCATCTGAATATATAATCAGCATATTGAGTGCTCTCTGTCAAACGCTTGGTGGACAAGGGCAGAGCAACAGACATCATCTACCTGGACTTACGCAAAGCATTTGACACTGTCGCACACGACATCCTGG
>JAHREE010000313.1:124461-134974 GCA_033628505.1 Tringa tobata | reverse complement strand
GTGACGCAGGGCATATCAGGCCCCTAATACTCGGTGCGTCACCAGATGCAAACACAAAAATGCAAAAGGCAAACAGACAGCTGGACATCAATAAAGGCCATGCCTACAGGACGGAGTTGGGTCTCTCCGTGTTGGCCCAGGGTGTGAAAAAAACCCACCCCCCTCAGGTGATTCAAGCAGAACCTTGGTGTGGATGAAGTAATGCTAACAGAAGGTGTTTTTTGCTGTTACTCAGGGACCTGGTGTTATTAAGCGAGCCAAAGAGCTTGTGTCAGCACGCTCTGTGTCTACACTGAGGGGGTTTGCTGTGCTGACGGCGCAGCAGAACCTCTCTAGCGTAGACAAGGTTAAAGACTTCCTCCAAGTGTGCAAGAGAGGGAAATGGGATTGTAATCTCACAAAGCCAAACTGCCGTTTCATAATGGCACGGTCATAGTACAAATGGGATCAAAATATAGGGCTGTTAGAATAGTGAAGGCCCAAAGACAGCAACGGCGCCAGAGATTTCAGTTCATATAGGCTGTGCTTACAGTAGGAAGAGATCCTCGTGGGATCCTAGTGACACTCGATTTGAATAAATTATTCCTGTAACAAAAACACAATCGAAAGTAAGCAGAGTTGTTAAGAGCAAGCATTTCATGGTAGTGTCTCCAAAGGTCTATTAAAAAGGTCTATTAAAAGTCTATCAAAATGTTTTGTTAAGATCATGATGAATTTTGGAGTACGAAACCTCAAAATGTATAAAATGACCTAACCATTAAAAAAAGAAAAAAATTAGAGCAATTACGGACACTGGAGAGAACAAAAACAAGACAAACTTCACATCATTGTAAAAGCTACAGAGAGCATGAGTTGGAAAAGCTGCATGATAACCCTTGAAGCAGCTTATTTGCATAAACCCAAAGAGTTTAAACAATTCTTACTGCCAGATTTCTGCAATGGAAAAAGTATTCTCCAACTTGACTAAATCAGAACCAGTGCAGTGAGAGTGCTGAAGGCAGACACCACTGGTTGCTCCAGCAGGCAGCTACTCACTAATTTTGGATGCCAACAGGTAGATTCAGTAGCCCAAGAAGACTTGTCACCCACTAAACTTCTGCTCTACAAACCTTGATATGGGATGGTAGAAGCTCTGCTATAATTTTTCTGTAAACAATAGACAATTATGTAAAATTACATACAAGTAATTCCTAGAAGCAACTGCAATAGAAGTTGAATACTTGAAAAAATTTACCCAGTGATCGATAGCTTCATCTAACTCCCAAGCAACAAACCAACACTCTTGCATCAACGACATTGTGGGCAATGAAACAGATGAACAAACATTGCAAAAAACCCAATGTATCACATGATGAATATGTTCCTGGACAGGAAAATGAGTAGAAAGTTATTCCTTTAAACAGATATAAAAAGGATTAGCATCCACATGCTGGCTTCTTCTCCAAAGTCACTTGGAAGTATTAAAATACACCAACTGAACAATTATAGGAAGAATTACATTTGACTGAAACAGAAAGTTTAAAGTAAGTCCATTATGTGCTGGTTTCTAGAGAGTGATAGAAAGACTCCAAAAGAGAAACAGAAAACAAAAAAAATAAAAACAGTGAGGGTTCCTCCTGGCCTTTACACTGTTGGGATGGTCTGAAAGACCATTTCAGAATGAAAAACCCCCAGCTGTTTCCCATCAAGCTAGAAAGAGGTAAGCAACCAACAGGTTTAATACGTAAGAGCAGTCAACCAGAATAAAGCCTTATAGGAAACAGGGAGTTCTGCCAAGTCTGTATTGAGCTATTTTTGGACCAAAGTCTCTGGAAACTTGTAGACAGTACACACACTTTATATTAAACATTGTGGTGAAGGCCGGTTGCAAACCAGTAAATAGTTATGAAACAAGTGGGTAAATGTGGGCCAAGTGAGAGAATGGAAATCCAGAGCTTTCTCCAGAGGTCTGGGGACAAACGGACCTTTTTGCTACAAGCAACAAAATTGGTCTCACACTCCTTAGGGTTCTGGAAAGCAAACAAACGGTGAGACACTGCCATAAATTAAGCATTTCATCAGACATACTATTGCAACAGTAGTTTCAATCAAACTCTTATCTTTCCCCTTCTCTTACGTAATTGACAGGACACTACGAAATCATGGAACAGTGCACTGCTATACCTTACTGTTGGGGAATGGTTGCAGGATCTTGGGCACAGTTCACTGGAAAACTTATGTGAGGCTCAGTTGTCATGAGTTAGCCAGAGTAGGCCTCAGAGACATGCCAAAACATCCTGACAATGAAGTTCTGCAAAGCTGGCAAGGACGTCCTGTCCTTGAAGATAAGAAATAAATGACTTTGAGGAAAAAACACCTCGTCCGAGAACAAGGAGGAACCCTGTGCCTCAAATCCCAAGTAGGAGGTGTATGATAATGTAACCCTTAGAACTTAGCAAATAAACAAGTAACTAGTAGAGATAATTAGCTGTAACAGTATAAAAGTGTGATCGCGCCGTAATAAAGTTGAAGCTTGCTTTACCACTCATATTGAGTCGACCGCTTGCTTCCCTCGCTCGTCGCACCTTACAAGTTGAACAACAGAGTTCAGATGGTAGTTAAAAAAGCTAGAAGTCTTCATTAAATGCTTCAAAAGTAAGATACGTGGCAAACTTTTCTGAATTAAGCAACTGTTCCATAAACAACATTATTTTCTTTTTTTCTATGCTGGATGTCAAGGTTCAAACACACCATTTTTGGGAATAGTTATAGCATCACTACCGTTGACATAGGTAGAAAGACTAACAGACAAAAAGTGGGGGAGACACCAAAGCAAGAAGCTAGAGAGCTTCCAAAATGACCTCAGGAAACATTTTCAAGAACAAATTATTTCTCAGGACAAATTGTGCACTTCTAAAGATGCCAAATGTGCTCAACAGCTAAATTCTCATTCATACAACAGTAATTGATGAGCATGTATTTCAAATGGCTTCATCTACAAACAAAATGAAGTGGATGTGGAGGATAATGAAATATACTCTCTTCTGACATCTGATTAACAAGACATGGAAAAAACCCCACAGCATGGTGCATGACTGACATCTATGAAGACAGACTCTGAAAACATTGTACCACTTAAAAAATCAAATGTTAGCCAGGCTCCAGATGTTGGAGAGCTATACTCTCCAACAAGGAGGAGGAATAAGCATGAACGAACAGCCCAGAGTAAGGTCCCTAGGTCACTCTATGTGGACTATAAACTGAGTGTTGTGTAAGTTATACAGATTGTGACTACCTTCTCTTCATTATTCCAAATCTGAGAAAGATAGTATGATGTCTTACTCCACTCTCATGAGACCCCACCTTGTACCGCGTCCAGTTCTGGGGTTCCCAGCAGAAGAACGACACGGACCTGTTACAGCAGGTCCAGAGGAAGGCCATGAAAATGGGCAGAGGGCTGGAACACCTCCTATGAAAAAAGATTGAGGGAGTTTGGGTTGTTCAGCCTGGAGATGAGAAGGTTCCAGGGAGACCATATTTCAGCCTTTCGATACTCCAAGGAGGTTTACACAACAGATGAAGAGAGGCTTTTCGCCAAGGCCTGTAGCAACAAGGGGCAATGGTTTTGAACTGAAAGAGTGTATATTTAGATTGGATATAAAGAAGAAATTTTTTCTTCCTGATGAGGTGATGGCGAGACAATGAAACAGGCTGCCCAGAGAAGCTGTAGATGCAGATCCCATTCCTGGAAGCGTTCAAGGCCAGGTTGGTCAGTGCTTTGAGCAACCTGATCTACTGAAAGGTGTCCCTGCCCGTGGCAGGGGAGTTGGACTAGATGGTCTTTGAAGGTGCCTTCCAACCCAAACCATTCTATGATTTTGTGGTGGAAGAGAGTCTCAGAAAGGACGTCTGTGCTTTGGCCATAGAGTTAGAAACTTATATCTTTTTAGGAGGAGTCTCAAAAAAGAAAACAGAATATAAGGGAAAGATTAAAGTTTAAATCATGCCCTGGCTTGGCTTCTCTCTTTTTATATTTTTACACCATGCACATCCTTTTCAGGCTAATTATCCAGTTTCTTAGATAAACTTACTGACTGCTAATTTACCATGTACATTTTTTGGATTGATTATGCAAGCTGCAGTTGCAAGACAGAGCCCCTAGACGATAGCAGACATGTCTATGTTTACTTCCAGAGCTAGAGAGCATATATATTATGGAGTTCATTTTCAAAATCAGAGGCTTCTGAACTGAATTTCTGCAGTATCTTGCAAATACCATAAAATTGCTGCCCTGCAGGGACATTCAGGAAGTAGTACCCACGTAATCTGTCGCTCCCTGCAGAAGCTCATATCCCAATGCAACATTATAATGAGGCTTTTGGTCCTCATTAGAAGAAAAGTAGACAGAAAGCTTATTTTATTACTGTAAAATCCAGACCAGTGTTAACCAGTCAAATTAGAGAAACAAAAAATATTAGTAATAGTGGCGTATTCTCCTATGTGTATTATCGTTCAGTTCCAACTGTTCTTTTGTGACCAGAGCCACAGATACAACAAAGAAGGCCTCAGAAGGGCAAGACAACTCTTTCTCAGCTACCTTTTTGCTCAGGAGTCCTAAAATGCAAATCTATGCAGAAGTGTTATTCTCATAAACTGAGAGTTGGAAGCACTAAACCACCCCAGGGAGAGAAAACATAATTTTGCATCTTTCATCATTTTGAACTTGCCTAGTATATAACTTCTAAAGGAATGAATGAAAACACCTTGATTAGCTCAGATGGAAAGCAGGGACTCCTCAGAGATGCTGCTTATGAACAGAAATCCAAGTTGTAGCCATTTTCTTACCAGAGAGGAAATCAGGGTCAAAGGAACAAGTGCATGCAATTTGTTTGACGCAGTAGAGTTTGTTTTATGATGAAGTGCACACCGCTTTGAGAACAAAGGCTACACAGTGAGCACAGACAACTCCTTCCTTCCTCAGAAATATCAGCCTGGAGCTGTTACCTAGCTCTCAGCAGACAACTAGCTCTCAGCAGACAACCCTGAGTGAATCCAAATACTGCATAAAGCTAGGGAAAATCAAATAAAGAGCAGACTTTCTGGTGACTCGCAGAGACTTCCCCCGAAACAGATGTCTCAAAATTCACAGTTAGCTCATACTCTCCCACACCAAAAGAAATGGTCAAACTAAAATAAAAATATTTCCACTCTAAGAGTGGTGAAATACAGGGACAATTTGCTCAAAGAGGCTTATGGAACCTCCATCCTCAAAAACTCAAATAGGTACTGCCCTGAGCTACCTCACCCAAGCTGGACTAGGAGGTTTCAACCTCCAGAAGCCCTCGTCAACCTGTTGTTACACCATGAAATGTGATTATCCTCAATACCTCCTCACAGGGTTGGCTGTGATAACAATACTCAAAATATTAATCTTAGGATATGCAGCATTCAACAGACAGTAAGTGATGTAACCTTGCCATATTCCTGTAAGGAGTATGTTGTCCCTGACTGTCTCTCTCTTACACAGATAACAAAACTGAGATACACTGAAGTGCAGTGAGGTACAAATCTGACCAATTTTGGATGGGAAGCTTAATATTTTTACTAGTACTGTTCTGCCTGGTTGCTTTACATACTTGAAAAGCAATAAAAACTATAATTAGGGATTTGAGCATCACAGACTATATAAATTGTGCAGCTGATAACACAGTCACTCCTGTATACACAGATGCAGAAAGAATACCAAGGCACTCTAGTATAGAATCGAGGCGGTAAATCATCTATTTCAACTGATTAATTTTCATTACCAAGCACTAACCCAGCATAACCACTTGGGTCAGGCTCTTTTATGTTGACTGACCCACATCAGCAACATATCATTGAACGCTTTGTATGCAGCAACTAGTGATCAATTGGAATGTAAGATTTTAAACAGAAAAAAATACCATCATGCTCAGTAAATTTCCCTTTATCGTTCTTCTGCAGGCCTTCTGTGTGTTTTCTTGCCAGTCTGTCCCTACCTTTCTTATCTTCTTTCCCCTTCTTCTCAGCCAGGCTTAGCCCTACTTCTCCTAGGCTCAGAAATAAGCGGATTTTCTTCTTCGTTCATTTAATTTTAGATAAATGTTGAATTGGGAGTTGTACATTACCCCTGATTCAGCTGTCTTGCTGGAAAGTCAGTGGGAGACGTAGTCTGAGTTGCATGTGAATGGACTTAGAGATACATGCTATATAACTAAAAAGCTCGGGGGAGAAAAAGACAGTTAAGGAAAAAAAAATTAGACTGTTACCACCAAGATGCAGCTTAAAGCGGCACCTGAGACACATTTTGGCTAAAACCCTTTTCTGACTTTCTAACAAGACTGCTTGAAGCAAGATGCAGGTAAATCTAGCTTTTCTGAAAATCCTGGGATAGAAAACTCATTGAAGTTGCAAGCTTCAAAATAAGTCAGGTCCTTACCAGACAAAATCTGAAGTTAAAAACTAGGTCCAAATCCAAATACTGTGAAAGGCAAAGGGATTAGAAATCACAGATAGTATCTTGGGTCCTCATCACTTATAATTAATATAGCTGAGCTCAGAATTTCTGCCATCTTCCTTCATATGCCCTGTACAATTACAGATACTCACATGTTTGTCGTCATTCCTAATAAATTACTTCCAGGCGTATGTTAATATACAACCCTTTCTTAAGTGGTTGGAAAGGACCCATCTCTTGACCCTGTATCTGACAATAAACTGACTTGTGGAGGCACCTGAAGATAATGTATGCTGCCTATCATGATTTACTGATTCAATTTAGAGCTTGTAGGTAGGATTTCTTTTTCCCTTTAAAAAATACCCTTACTTTTTTTTTTTAGACTTTTACCTTTTGGACCTCAAAGCACTTTAAGAAACATAATTTATATTGTTATTACCATTGGACTTATGACACAAACACAGGAGTGCTAGTATTTAAGTTTACATAGAAACAGTAGCAAAGAGTTGGGGTTTTTCTGATTCCTGCCTGTAAATCTGACCTTCTAAAGCTTGTTTGTCTGCTTGCAGACACAACTACAGTACCATTCACAATGGGGATGATAGAGGGAAAGAATCTCATCTTCTCTCTCTTTCATTCAAAAGGCCCAGACTAGCTACAGGGAATGCTTAAAGTCGGTCAGGTATGAAGTTTATCTTAGAATTAAAATCCAAGTGGAAATTGCTAAATTTGACTTTTACATGTCTGAAAGTCTGGGACATGTCTGAAAGTCTATGAAGGTTCCAAGTTTAAAAAAGTACCACGTACCCACTTTCTCTGTCTCTGTAGATTTAATAAGAGCTAGTGTCCCTGAAAATTGGGTCTCCTATTTATTTGATAATGTTACAAAATTATGTATGCAAATTAAATGAGTCTGATTAAATCTGACCTATTGACATGTATCTGCTTATTCGTATTTAGAAATGGAGATAGATATTAAAGGGTTCATTACCTTAGGAAATAGGTTGCCTCTTCTCTTTCCCAAAGAACACGATACCTGATCCTGGGGATTTTTTTTTTTTCTGGCTGGTTATTTCAACCCCTATGTGTAAATTAGTCAGAACACACCCACTGTACTGTTTTATCCTCCTCTGCATTGGAAGGGATTCAGTCAGCTACCTTCTTGTGATAGCCAGGACTGGAGTGTCACATCCGTTACCTTCCTGCCGGCGAGCGGTGCAAGCTCAGCTCACCTGGTTCGACTTCCTTGTGGGCAGAGGCTCCAAGGGAAAAGGCAAGATCTCCAAGAAGTGCTGTGTGAAGGCACGCACTTAGGTCTGAAACTGCTCTCGACCAAACTGGACTTTGAGCTGCACCAGTTTGTACAAACTGGGAAATGGGCTCCTGTGATGTGCATAGGAGTACGATGGAGTATTAACGCAGTGACAGCAACTATCTAATGAAAATGTAAGAGGGAAGTTGGTATATACTGCTATACACACAAAGCTACACACACACACAAAAATTGTGTGAAACCATAAAATCAGTAAGGAATGATTGCGCAGCAGGAACATGAAGCCAGTTTGCAACCTGACACAGGAACCGACAGAAGTAAACACAGCAATTCCTGTGTCCAACCACTCTACAGCAGGGGATTCAGGCAGCCAGCATCATTTAAACTAACCTATACTATAATGAGGCCCAAAGAAACAGACCTGTCAAAGCAGAAAAGGAATCAAAGTAAGAGGGCAAATCAGCTTAGGAAAAAGTCATACATACGCAGAGAGCGCTTCGCAAACGTGATGCAAATCCGCAAATGGCAGACTGTACCACAAGTTCTGTAGGAGTTACAACTACAAGGCAGAGGGTCCAAAGTCCTGCTCCCTGTTTTGAATCCAGTCATCCAGTGGCACGATCACATCATACAGTTCTTTGATGCTTCATCCTGAAACAGCTGACTACAACATTTAGCGATTTTGGCAAATAGAGATTCCTGGGTAAAAAAACCCCTAGCATTGAGGTACAAGCTAATTATCCTCCTACCACTAGCTATCAGCTCTTACACAGGCTGCCAGTAACAATGCTTCAGGAAGAATCACAAGCATATGGCATGCTATATAAAAGCAGTGAAAAAGAAATATATATTGTGAAATTAATAGGTGGGCAATCATCAACGCTATTTTCAAATCTAAAGCAAGTAAGAAAGACTAAAGCCCGATTTTGATTTTAGTGTCCTGCAGAAAGAGGCGTAATGGTAATTGTGATAAACACACTTAAAAGCAGTTTCTGCTAAGCCCAGAATTCAAAATCAGTATCACAGCATTTATGCACATGCATTCATCAAGATTCTAGCAAAAAAATGTACTAGAGTACATGTTACTAGAGTATCACTATTGCCTTTAATAAGGCAAGGATGTATTTATTTATCTATACTTTTCCAGAGCTAAACAAAGCAAAAAAAAACCCCAACCCAAAAACAAACAATCCCCCACATTTGACTTCCACAGAATTTCTCATCACTTTCAGCAAAATAACACACTCACTTGTATCATAGTGTCTTTTCTGTTTTTTTTCCTCAGCCTTTTGGTTTAAATTCTTTAATTCTTTATTTTTCATTAATACACAAAATGCTGCTGAGAAAGAAATACTAGGATTTTCACCTTGAAAATGTCAAAGCAGAAGAGCAGATATTCCTACTTCACTTCTTGGGCAGTTGGAATGGAAACAGAGGAACTAAACCACCAATTGTCAGTAATTTTTTTTAAAAAATGGGAATGACAGCAACAATGATGTTTGCCTAATTATTCAGAGCGCTTTACCTTTTAAGCAGCCAAGAGCTAGATTACTTCCACATAACTTGTCATGTTCTCCGTGGAACTTGTCAGATCAGCTCAACAACATCCACAATCACTGAATCCCCTACTTATTTGATAGCAAACAAGGGGAAAGTCTCAGAAAGCTGCAGATGATTATTTGACCCATGTCGGGGTCACCAGGCTTCACAGTGCCTGTCGTCTGCACGTAGGGGCTCTTGGGGTGTGACAAAAGGAACATCCGTGAGCCACAGCAGAAAGTGCAGTGCTGACACACTGCCGCGCTTAACATAGAAAAATACTAGGCTCCCCAAGAACACAAACACCCTGTTAATAACCCAGACACTTGAAGACGTTCACATCAGAAAACATGTTGCTACTAGCTAGTCGGAAATCTGTGTGCCCACCCATCCAGGAGACAGACTTGGCTTCCTGGGGCGTCCTGAGAACTCCACGTGCAATGTGCTTTCTCTGTGTTTATGCTGAGGCAGAGTTCGACTTTTAGTCATATTACCAGTGGAATTCTTCACTTTTCCTAGTCACCACTTACATTTTTATGCTGTTGATGCAATTCCCCTCAGTCCTGAAACATCACATTCTAAAAGCTCTGATTCTGTTATAGCTCCATCTCCTGTCTTCTCTTCTGCTGCATTATCCCCTGTTGTTCTTTCTATTTGCTTCTTTCAGTATGTGTTGAATTCCTTCAGCTAACAAGTCTCAACCTCAGGATAATTTGCTCCTTCTAATGAGTCTTTTCTTCCCTGGACTGCCCACGTCTCATGTAGTTACAAGAAAATTAGGAATTAGTTCCCTGAGCATGGAAAACTACTTAATGTATTTGTATGTTTTGATTTAATGACTTTTTAGTCAAATTACGTATAAATAGCATATTGGTGCTGAACATTTGTTTCCTAGTGATGCTTATCAAGTGAAACAAGAGAGCCATTACTACGCCACCACATTAAAGATGCCTCTTGTTCTACGCTGATAGGGTTGTCTTATTTTAGCATGCGGCCAAATAGTTCCATCCTGCACTGCAACACAGCCTCACTTATCACAGAATCACAGAATCTTCTGGGTTGGAAGCGACCTTAAAGATCATCTTGTCCAACCATCAGCCTAATTCTGACAAAAAATAAACACCCACAACAAACAAAAAGCAACACCATCACTAAACCATATCTCCCAGCACCACATCAACCCGTCTTTTGAACACCTCCAGGGATGGTGCCTCAACCACCTCCCTGGGCAGCCCATTCCAATG
>JAHREE010000313.1:65102-114886 GCA_033628505.1 Tringa tobata | reverse complement strand
TGAGGAGAGGCTGAGGGAGCTGGGGGTGTTCAGCCTGGAGAAAAGGAGGCTGAGGGGAGACCTTCTCGCTCTCTCCAACTCCCTGAAAGGAGGGTGTAGCCAGGGGGGGTCGGTCTCTTCTCCCAGGTCCCAGGCGACAGGACAAGAGGAAATGGCCTCAAATTGTGCCAGGGGAGGTTCAAATTGGGTATCAGGAACAATTTTTACGCTGAAAGGGTTATTAAGCATTAGAACAGGCTGCCCAGGGCAGGGGTTGAGGCCCCATCCCTGGAGGGATTTCAAAGCCGGGTTGCCATAGTGCTTAGAGACATGGGTTAGTGATGGGTTTTATCAGAGTGAGGTTAATGGTTGGACCAGATGATCTGAAAGGTTCCTTCCAACCTGGACAATTCTATGATTCTATGAAATCTATTTTGCAACAATTCATGCTGTCTCAGCCAACTTGCTATCTTTTTTTTTTTTCTTTTTTCTGTGACCTTCTTTTATGGTTCAAGTGGCAATCACGGAGCAAATTAATTGTTCTGGGAGTCAAGCTACTTGCCACATTTTTCCCAAAGCAGCCATTATCCCGTTACTTGCTTGGGAATGATGCACTCATAATGAGATCAAAATACATGTTGCTGTCATCAGGTATCAGGTGTGGCCATGTTACAGAAATGCACATCGGCATTTCTAGCACATCCTGGCACGTAACATCAACAGCTAATAGGAAATACCTACACATTTTAGCAGGTGACTGATTGGCTGTACACTTTCTTTTTGGATTTTTTTTCTTCAACACACGCTAAAAATGTGTTTAGCTGCAGTTAGCTGATCTTATAGCTGAGTGTTTAAATACTGGGAAAGTGTTAATATTTTAATATTAGGAAGGGCTTCATGCATTTTAGTTGTCGAATTGACAGATACAGAATATTTTATTTGGAAAACATCTCTAGTATTTCTATCCACAAAACATTTCCAAGAATGCTCTTTCTTAAATAAATTTTGTGGATTTAGACTTCCCTCTGCTCAAGAAACATTTAGAATAATTTCAAAGAATACAGCACTGTACGACCTGTGGTATGGACAGATGCCAAATGACATCTCTGCAAAGTCCAGCTCAGCCTGATCCAACAGAAATCAGTGAAAAATCTTTAGCAGACTCCAATATATTTCTTACCAACACCGTAATATATAGGTAGTGTAGTGAAAATCTCTGTGAGACCCGACTGTAAAGCTGAAGATAATACTAAGGAGGAAGAGGACAAGTTATTACTGACCTTCCTCTGATCTGGTAAATTAATAAAGCAGTGTCAGTGTTAGTCAAGCTGTTGGTTATGGTTGCAACAGCAAAGAACGTATCTATGAGCCAGATCCACCACTGCTATTTTTGAACAGCTATTTGTATAACCCTGAAACAGAGGAAAGGAAAAAAAAAAAGGCATCTCAAGGCATTTAGGAGATCATTTACTCTATTGATATAATTTTTAAAAGGGGCAATTAGAATCCTACTGATTTTAATAATTGGCAGTTTTCAGATTCTATAAAAAGCTATTTTGAGCCAATTATCAGACATACATGCAATTGTCATAGCAACTTTAAGGACTTCCGCCATCATTTGTTAGCTTTTTTTTGTCCCCACACTCTCTCTTTGGAGTCCTTACCTAAACCTGGAATTCTCACCCCTGGCCTTTCTTCTCAGTATTATCTTTCCTATATTATTTCTTTCCTCCTCATTTGCACACCAGTGGGTCTTTGTGGTTCTATTTTAAGTGTTTAAAAGGACCTTTTTTCATAGAGGAAATCGTCTTTCTCATATAAAGAAAAGGAAGGGATTTTGCCCCAGAATAGCAGCAACTACTGTTATACCCACAGCTTCACAGGAAAGAATGGACAGAAGTACTTCTCTACACCTCTGCTTTTCCTTTCTGAAGCACCCCAGAAAGCAGTATTGCAAAAGGGCTCGTCTTCGCTGAGGGGTCCATAGGGTCTTTTGTGCCTGCTGTCATGGCCCACATAGACAGACCCAAAGACATGAAGGACTTAGTGCAGTAACTACCATAATGTTCTGCATCACAGTGGTTCCTGCTTGAAGGCCCCAAATTTCCACTTGGGGTACAGTATGTTAGTTACAGAGTTATTCAATAATAATTCAGCATTCCTTCTATCTTGAGTAAAGATTTCTGACACATAGTTACCCTCATTATGAAAAAAATCAAAACAAAATTGTTCTATATTTCTAATACGTGTAAGTTGAACTTCCAGTATTAGTTACTGTATATTATTTTATGTTTTTCTACCATAAGGAGAAAGATTTAAAAACTTGTCTCATGTAATAACTGGTTTGCAGTGCCTGCCACATGAAATATTTTTAAAAATCATTACAAGCTAAAACCTGAAATGTGGAACTGGCAGACATAGTCTGTGTGTTTTTATCATGCACAGACATGTGTATAGACTAGAAAGTCACATCTTAACAGGTTGTTTACTAAGGAAAACAGCCTTTAGGCTTTCTTTATAAACGATCTCTCCAGACTATAAGACATTAATTCTTTTCTCTATTTTCACTCTTCGCTTTATCCATGTTTTCTGAACATGGATACTAGAACTTGTTGCAGAGTTTTGGTGCTAGTCTTGCTAATGGAGGAAACTCTGAAGCCACACTGCTAAAAGTTTCATCATTTCATTCTACTTCTCTGACTCTGAACATCCCATCCTCTTACACAACCCAAAAACCTCCACCATTTTTACAGGGCATGAACATTTTCCCGTGCAATGTTTAACATGTTCTGAAGACACACAATGGGAAACTCGGTGTTTTCTTAAGTTACAAAGAACTCTATTTCATCCAAAGCATGATGCTCTAGTTCTCACCATTACATTACTTTGTCAATTTTTTCACATTGTATTTGAAGATTCATAGGATCACATTTACCATCCAGAAAGGGAAAACAAGGTGCAACAAAGGGATAAAAATTATGCCAGAAGACAGAGACTAGGTTCATAACAATATTAAAACCAGAAATTAGATGTCCTGATGCTACAATGCTTTCTCACAGTCCTGTATAACAATAATTTCTGTGAATTATGATGCAGTAAAATTATATTTTACTGTAAAATTATATTGTGTTGATTCAGCATTTTTCTTATATTTTGTCCTGACTGACAATTTTTATGACTTGTGTATGCCAGTGTTTAAATTTATTACTAGCTAGTTACCTAAATGGATGCTAAGCATCTAAACTGCCACAAAACTTGACACTTGCCATAGGGCTTGAACTTTTAATAAGGTTGTTAGCACTTGATTATTACCACTGAGGTCTTCTGTAACTAGCATTTGGTATTTACAAAGTCTTCAAGCCACTATGTGATAAAAGAAAAAAACCCTATCCTATCTGTAACACTGAGGAGTATCTATACTCTACCATTGTCAGCAGAACGTTCTCCAGTCTGCTTCTCACAAATCAACTTCTGTCAGTATTTATTCCTCTACAGCATTAGAGAAATCTCTATTAATTTCCAAATTTAACACAGCAACGTGTACCAGACTCCCAGTATTATTCTAGTAAAAATGTTTTTACTAGGCATCCCCCCCCCAAAAAATGATGCTTTTTATTTTAGCCAGCTCAATTTTATTGTGCTTTCCTTCCTAGCTCTTAATAGCCCATCTATAAATATGTGTTAACCTGCTTTAACTTCCATATCCCTGTTTCCAAAGCAGCTCATCCTCTTCAATGCTTTATCACCACAATTGCTCCTCTGTCATGTTCCAATAATCTTTATAACGCCCTAGATCATATTCTGCTCTGGTAGTTAATGCCCTTCCATCTTGTTGCTCAGTTTTTAAGCAGAAAATCTAGCCACTGTCTAGCCCCGTAACTTTCAAACTGTTAGACTCTCTTAATTAGCAAACCCAACAAAAAAAACAGGCCACCCATCATAGAAGTAACCTCCTCCATGATCTTCTAATACTGGGAAGTCTATGGACACTAGCATCTCCAAACTAGGGAAAAGATTTTGTGTTCAATATCAGGAAATAAGAAAAAAGTCTTGGGTTTTGCCCTTCTGTTATCCCCTGGGCTTTGAACCAAGCATGGCCTGTGAGGAGAGGGTCTGTATCAACCTCTTTGAACAGTCAGACAGGAAAGGAAGCTTTGTTTGGAGAACTCCTGCCAGACTAAGACGTCCAGGATTATACACATTCCATCCAGTGGGATCTGGACAGGCTTGAGAGATGGGCCCATGCCAGCATCATGAAGTTCAACAAGGCCAAGAGCAAGGTCCTGCACTTGGGTTGCAGCAATCCCAGGCACAAATGCAGGTTGTGCAGAGAATGGATTGAGAGCAGCCCTGAGGAGAAGGACTTGGGAGTGCTTGTGGATAAGAAACTCGACATGAGCCAGCAGTGCACGCTAGCAGCCCAGAAAGCCAACCACATCCTGGGCTCCATCAAAAGAAGTGTGGCCAGCAGGTTGAGGGAGGTGATTCTGCCCCTCTGCTCTGCCCTGGTGAGACCCCACCTGGAGCACTGTGTCCAGCTCTGGAGTACTCAGCACAGGAATGACATGGACCCGTTGGAATGGGTCCAGAGGAGGGCCATGAAGATGTTCAGAGGGCTGGAGCACCTCTGCTAGGAAGACAGGCTGAGAGAGTTGGGGTTGTTCAGCCTGGATAAGAGGAGGCCATACAGCGGCCTTTCAGTACCTGAAGGGGGCCTACAAGAAAGCTGGAGAGGGACTTTTTACAAGGGCATGTAGTGATGGGATGAGGGGTAATGGCTTCAAACTGAAAGAAGATAGATTTATATTGGATATCAGAAGGAAATATTAGATATCAGGGTGGTGAGACACTGGAACAAGTTGCCCAGAGAAGCTGTGGATGCCCCATCCCTGAAGGTGTTGGAGACCAGGCTGGATGGGGCTTTGAGCAACCAGGTCTAGTGGGAGGTGTCCCTGCCCAGGACAGGGGTTGGAACTGGATGATCTTTAAGTGATCTTCCAACTGAAACCATTCTATGATCCTATGATGATTCTATGACACAGCGCTTCTCTGAATTAAGAAGCAGAGTAAGCAGGGCCTCATCCTGACACAGGAGCTGACGAGGCAGTAACTTGTCACAATCTGGAGGTTATTTCCTGCACCAAAATCTCATAACTCTGCCTATTGATGCAAGCGGTTCACAATTCCCTTCCTCCACAGACCACAGTGTAAGGTGAAGAGAACAGCAGCTCTGGATGCACAGGCCAAAGTGGGATCCAACTTGGAAGATGTCAGGAAAGCCGACAGATAGCATCCACAGTTGTGTAAGACTTTAAACTGCAAGGGCAAAGGTGTGAGCACCTACGCTTCTAGGTAATAAATATATTTTTAAAACCTTGGCTAGTGTGCTCTTCTCATCTTGGTGTTTCACCTACCTGCACTTCTGCAAAACTATCTACAGTAAGGAGATCTTATTTGCACTTTTATACAAAGTACTAGTTTTGTTGAAATGTGATCTGTATGTTTTTAGTTATATTTTATTAAAAACTTCCAGAGGAACACACATCCCACAATATGAAAGCATACCTCTCTTGCATAAATAAGCTTTAAGTTTTATTAAAAATCATAATACTCCATAATATATCATGAAATATTAATTTCATATTCATAACCATAGTCACAAGATATTTCCCGAAACACAATGCAAAATATAAAGAAAATATCACATCCAAGTTTTAATAAGGTAGAGGCTTAAGATAATGAAATCAGTTCTTCTCTTTAAAATAGTAGCTTAAGGAAGCTCTGACCATGTGTCACTTATGACTCTCCTTTTGAAAACCCGTGTACTTCTGGTGAACCCTTGGTGAGATTCTCTTCCTTTTTCTCCTGGATAAAATTGTTCACTGCACAAAGGACTGTTCAATAGTCTGGAGTCTTGGAAGACCTATCGGTCTTTCAATTGCACCTCTCTTCAACATTTTGTTTCAGTTTAAGAATTCTTGAAATTAAATTAAATTATTTTCCAGGTTCCAAACCAAGGTCTAATAAAGAATCTTTCTTCAGACTAGGCATCTATAAGCAAACTTTTAGAAAACTGAGCAAGATGACCATTTCCTTTTAATTCAACCAGTGAAGACAGAGAGATAAATGACGGAGGAGAAGGTAGCTCACAGTTTACAAGGTTATGTGACACCTCCAGCCTGTAACTCTCCCTACTAACTGAACTCATAAAAAGTACTGTGCCAAGGAAGACAAGTCAATACCAAATGGCTACTCAGCATCCTCGCCCTTTCACTGCTGCATCTGCCCGTGGGACAGAGGCTGCTGATTGTGGCACTAAGAATATCCTTAGGTGTGCAGTGGTTGATACGCAAAGCTAGTGTCATCCCTCTTGTGAAGATCTCACCTTACACTCCACAAATCTCTGCAATTTTGCCGCACAAGGCAGCTTCTGGGAAACAGCAACAGCCAGGCAAGAACCGACTGATCGTATGGAGCACCTCTCTTATGAGGAAAGGCTGGGAGACCCCTGGATGGGGCCAGACTCCTTTCAGTGGTGCCCAGGGACAGGACAAGGGGCAACGGGCACAAGCTGGAACACAAGAAATTCCACCTCAACGTGAGGAAAAACTTTTTTACGTTGAGGGTGACAGAGCCCTGGAAGAGGCTGCCCAGGGAGGTGGTGGAGTCTCCGTCTCTGAAGACATTAAAAACCTGCCTGGATGCGTTCCTGTTGAACCTGCTCTGGGTGGACCTGCTTTGGCAGGGGGTTGGACTAGATGATCTCCAGAGGTCCCTTCCAACCCCATATCATCCTGTGATTCTGTATGACAAGCTGAAAGGAATCATTAAATCTGAGATCTTGATTCTTTCCTTGTCCCCGCTAATCCCTGAAATCCAGATGCTTTTGACTGTCTTCAATTGCATTACCCATAGCACTCCAATGGAAGCATTCTGTTACACATAGGGATCATCAATCACATGGATAAAATACATTCCCATGAAGCAGACTTCATTGCAGAGCAGGTTGGCATTGTGGTGGAGAATCTTCTTTGGACAGCAATCAAGAGAGCTAGCTGTGTGAATGCTACTGTTGGCCATCAAATCAACAGAAGCCTACTGCAAATATGCTGTCCACAATGGTCTAATGCATACAGAATGTTGAAGCTGAAGGTTGGCAGGAAGAGACTTAATATTTCTTACTTTGTGCATGTTTTTTTTCCCAATAATTACCCATGCAAAATGCTTGGTGGGATCCAAATATCTGTTGAGACTGCTGGAGTTTGGCAGGAATCACTTTTTTCTAAAGTACAGTAGCAATGTATCTCTAACTGATTACTTGCTACCTTCATTTAGAAAAAAATGTACACATACATATTCACCATTCCTTCCTTTACTCTCTTCCTTCAAATACACTTTTTATTCCCATCTATTTCAAAGGAGGAGGGAAAAAAACTCTTTCCCTGGTTTGGTCCCCAGATATCCCTATTTATAGCTTCCTAATACCAACAGATGCTAAAAGTGTCTCTGTGTGACAGTTGGGAAATGAGGAAGGTGGATGAATTTATTTTTAGAAAAAAACCCACCCCACATTAAAAAAAAAAAAAAGGTACCAGATCTGCTTCGTGTATTGTGTTTTGAGGTCCTGTCTTCCTAATGAAGAGTCTAGGAGAGTCAGCACTAGTGAGAAAATGGAGCACCAGCCCAGAAGGGCAACAAAAACCCAACACCATCTCAGTAACATAATTAAAAATGACTGTGGTGTGACTGAACCAGGCTTCCTCTTCAAATTAAAAATGAATTTACTGGAGGGATGGTTTTCTTAAGCAGATGGGACGAGTGAGCTATTAGCATGGGCCTTAAACATCATTTGTGTTGACAATTTTTTTTCTAATTACTCCCCCTGCAGATTTTCAGCAATGAGAAATAGCCAGAAGAAAAGCACTTGACTAGTGGCACACCACTACTGCCTGCAGAAATGTGTGGCACTTTAAGCAGACCATCTCTTGTCAGTTTATTTTAAAGTCAAGAGACAGGAGTGGCTGTACTGAAGCACGAAGCAAGGAGCTGTCAAGGACTCTGTTACGACTTTCTGCCTTGGGAGAGCAGTTCCATTTGTGCCCCAAGCCCAAAGCAGAACAGACCTGAGAACAGTCCAAAACAAATCCAAAAGGACTTGGCCAGGGCTTGAGTGGTAACAGTTCTGGAGGCTGCTGCAAGGATTCAGGTCAGGGCAGAGAATTTAGCTCAGACCTTTTATGTTGTGTTATGGTTTGAGAAAACCCCTAACAATTTATTGTCATTTAGACAATTATTCTATCACCCAATGACCCCTCCCCACCTGGAAAGATGAATTGGGGAACACAAAGAAAGATGAGGATTGAAATAAAAATAGATTTAATAGAATAAGACTAAATAATTAACAATAATACTAAAGAAGTATCGATCAGGATACTAACATAAGATCTACAAGGATTATACTCAGCGATTTATATCAGCAGGAAGCTGTGCACTCCCAGCAGGGACACCAAATGTGGGACCCTGTGAGTGCTGTGGCTTCAGGAGGAAGGGAAGGGCTCAGGGCTCCGGCACCGGGGCAAGGAGTTCTCTGGACCCACTGCCATCAAGGGAGAGAGAGATCTATGCAGAAAACTTTCTAATTTATATTGAATGTGGCGTTCATGGTATGAAATAATGATGGTGGCAGCCTGGGTCAAATGCCCAGGCCTTCCTCCTCCTCATCCCTGCCCCTGGCAAGGCTTGAAAACACTAAGACCATGAATCCCACAGAGCCTGGCTGGCTTTAAAGTAAATATTTTCATGACATTATTTCATTCAGACATTAGAGTCTTCTAAAAGTGCAGTTTCCCCAGCATTAGAAGAAAAGTTAATCCTGTGTCGCTCAGCACAGGACATGTTGTTACTTAAGACTGGTCAGCTGTTCAAAGTCAGCCATCTCCTGTAACCGTATGTACCATTAATTACAATGCTGTCATCATTAGGTAGGCAAAGAAGAGCAGGATTGCCCAGCAGTCCATACCTCAGGCCTGCCCCAAGGAAGACTTGTATCATTCAGAAATGCTCAAATCCGAAGTTTTACTTCTGGTTCATTTTAGAACAAAAACCAGCTGCAATGACTGTATCTGGACCTGTGTGACCTTCAGGTTTCAGGGTACTTGGATCTCCTTTGTACATACCAATAATAAATGGCAAACCACCTTTTTGCTGTTAGAACCTCTCCTTTCATAAGCATCATAAGGCTAGAATAGCTGGGCGGGATGAAAATGATCCCATTTCCATTGTGAGGACATTTAGAAAAGCCAGTAAAGAGCATGAGCATGATTTGGACAAATTGCTGTGGATAAGCACAGCAGGAGCACTGCAGAGCATGTAGCCATAGTAGTCAAGCAATGGTTTTCCAAAAGAACTGCAATGGTAAGCGGCCTGTAATCAGGATCTTCTCCCTCACAGTCCCATGTGAGAGTCCATACCCCTGCTCCACTCTCAGTGACCAAAGATAACACTTCCCTTAATGCTCTTAATAGATTGCCTTCACTTACATATAGGTGCTTAACTAGAACTCTAAAAAGCAAAAGGATTCAGAGTGGGAAAGATACTTTTACCTAAATACCAGAGAGTAAGAGAGAATGTGAGAGAACAAGCTGCTGTACTCGATACGAAATCTCCAGTAGGAATGGGGTGAAAACAAGAGCTCCTGGTTACAAGGGTAAAGATTGCTCAGGCATTTAATGTGCATGTGATAAATCCCTGCAAAGTCCACGCTGCACACAACAAAGGTCTAAGAAACGGGTCATGAATCCACGTCTGAAAGTGCTGATGTATGCAGGAAAGTACATCCTCATGACTTACCTGCCTTTAAGTGCACTCTACCAGTGCTAATCAGCTGTTTTGAAAAAATAATTCAATCTTTAGTATTGTTAAATTAGCTAAATGGGAATTCTCAGCTTCTACTGAATGTTAATTAGTAGCTGCCAGCTTTTCCACACACAGGTAAAGCTGGCTGCATGACTAAACTTCATTCGAGCATTTTCCACTTCATGACTCTTACTTCACAATTCAAATGCCAATTTCAGTATGTGGCAGGGACGTTGGACTAGATGATGTTTAAAGGTGCCTTTCAACCCAAACCATTCCATGAGTCTATGATATTTCTGCTTGTTCTCTATGTATACACATCTATACAGTAGACTTGAAGAAAAATTAGAGACCTCAGTAATGGTATTACTATTTCTTTAGTTTGTGAATACCATGATTGCTTTTGCAAAAATGTTGTTGACACCAAAGCCTGACTTGCTATCCCCAAAACCCCATATGCTGTTAAAAGGGGTACAATTCACTAACCACATAAATTATATTGACAAATGCTATCACCAGATTACCCTGACTTCTGGTACCATGTACCAGGAAGGACAACAATTTGGTCGATTGCTACATCCCAATATATCATATTCACAGGCACATGGTGTACATGTCTCTTTTGATCTTTGGAAGCATTTTCTTTCTAGAACTGAGAAGCCTGTAAGTGTCATATTAAATACCAGAAGTGCAGACATATGAGATGTTAGCAGAAAAAAATATAAATTTCTAGCCTCTTGTACTTGGTCATGAAGAGGAGGTACATTGTCATTCTGGTAATCAGTCTATTATTCATAATGCAGCCAGCATACATTTAGACTCCCTGTATTTTTACCTACATTCTCTATTTGACCTCACTGAGAAAAAGGTGGACTGGGAGTAAAAAGTCGCATTTATATCGCTCTAAGCCTGGGTGCTTTCCTTACATGACCCAGTTTCGTTTTCCTCGATGTAAATAAAACCAGAGCCTTCAGAGAATCAGAGTCCCCTAGAAAGCCATCGGGTCCCTCGATAATTTGATGCTTGAAGAGCTAGTTTTTTGTTTGGTTTTTTTTTGTCCCACTTTAAGTCCTAAAGTTTATAACCACCGTTTCCTTTCCCATCTCTCAAATGCTGCATTTAACTGAAGTGCAAATGCAAGTATCTTGCTGTAGATCCACGCAGTGGTGAATCTGCAGGTACTTTAGACATGGATGAGCTGCTCAGTGTGTACTGCGCAGGATCAAACAGAGACTTAGTGCCTGTGACCTGGACTGACAGTAAAGTCACATCAACAGCCTGGAGGACATTACACAAATCGGTGTGCAAATGTATAGCAAATGCAGTATTTGTGAACAAGGAGGGGAGAATACACCTACTACAGGAATATCCAGAAACCTGACATTCATCAGAAAAATGAAGAAAAAAATTCTTTTATGAAAAATGCATTAAATGAAAAGCAGCCACCATAGAGTGCAGAGGGTGTTTCCATGGAAGCAGTCTCCCACACGACAGCAAGATCAGCAACAGGTACCACTACTGAAAAATCCAGGGAGGAGAAACCTCACCAGGTTAAGCCTAAATGTCACACTGGTCTATAAAGCAATGTATATAAGAGATTAAACTGACCACAAATATTTTCCTTGGAATAGAAAGTTAATTATTTTCTATCCAGACTATGTCTGTATATATCCTGTGGGAATGCCAAAAATTCAGTATTGGATAAATGTTAACAAAAAAGTACAAGTGCTTTGTCTTGGTCCTGTAGAGTAACTAGCTTGCGAAGTAATTTGTTATCCTCCTAGTTCCTGCTGAATCTCCTAAAATATACAATCTCATAAATAGAATAAAAAGTAGTATTTTATATACAGAGTCAGCTTCCTAGGAGATAAAAGATTAAAGTTGGTTTCAATCTTGAAACACATAATCTATGAAATATCTCAACTACTCAGATTTAGGACTAATTCAGGAAGAAAAAGAAAAGAAGAAGAAAAGTATTAAACCAGCAAACCAGAAAATTATTCAGACTGTCTACAGGCAAAGAGAAAGCGAAAAAAACATCATTAACATGACTGACACTGACTAGACCTATGAGACATAAGAATAATGCAAGAGCATTATTTATAGCCGATGATGAGCCATCTGATGAGCTAGCAATTCAATTAGCTAATGCTTCCATTTTCAACAGCCTTGACCCCAGAACAGGGCATTAGCAGAGAGAGTTAATGTGGGGAAGGCTGTGTGCTCTGCAGATTACGGGAAGATATTCACTCAGCCAAAGGGTTTCAAAAGCTGTGGATTATACCTATACCAGGTTAACACAGCTTTTGTAGGTATTGTTCTGAGGTCTAAATGCAAGGCACAACTGAATGGCGAATTCCTATTTTCTGGGGAAAGGGAATCATATCTCAAGTGAAAAGGAAGTATTTTGTTCACATTCTGTCAAACCCGACTAGATGGAAGTTTCAGCAACCACCAGAATACTGTGCTGACCAAGAAAAAAGGTGTAAGGATTAATGATTGACCTTGTCATTTATTCTACTGGCAAAAATTTTGTGACAGTGAAGGGGTCTCTAAAGACACCGTTCCAAGCTTTCACGTGAGAATCAACATTATCCCACCTTCACCAAAATCACAGTGGAAAGGGACATTGGCACAAGGGGTAACAGCTCGGAGGATTGTATCCAAGCAAGGGTTACGGTAAGGAGAGAAGCTCATAGTTTACTAACATCAGTCTGTCACATCCACAGAAATAAATCATATGACGTGCACACCTGTTTGGATGAGAATGCTACGTTTCTGTCTGCTGTGACAAACCATCACTCTCACAGCTAACAGTGGTACCACTGTCTCTGTAATGGGTTCCGCAGGCTTGCTTTGAATTCTACTTTTTTTTTTTTTTTCTAAAAAAAATAATGCTGAAGCACAGAAGATAAGATTACCCCTTGGCATAAATTATGTTAGCAGAGATGCAGTCAAGGACTGGGATGGGAAAGTGACATCAAGCATAGCTACAGGTCACAGCCATTCATACAAACAAAACGGTTATATTCTGCGTCATTGATGCTACCAGCAAACTGACCTCCGCAATGAGAGATATCACACTCTTCCCGTCTACATACAACCCAGACAAAAGGTTTTGCAATAAAAAATTACTCCTTCCTTCCCATCATTTTGCTAATGGGAGGAATATGACAAGTTATGGTAGTTAAAAATTGACAGCATTGGTCTTGCTCAGTAGAATCCACATGTGGAGTAGACACTTGACAGATAAGTAGTAGAATTTTCGACGTGATTTTTTTCTTACTTCTATATAGAAAATTTTGCTTTTTTTACTGAATGGAAAGATGAGACTTTACCGTTTAGGGTGATCACACAGAAGCGTAACACTTGCCACTTTTTTATTTTGCTTGAGGGCTCCTAAAGGATTAGTTTAGTATCTTTATTTTATATCGGAATTCATATAGTTTTCTGCCTATTACATTAATTCACCCAGGAAATAAAGCAACTCTGACATGATCTAATGGAAACCTTCAAAATTTGTAGCATAACAGAAAGATGATCAAAAGAAATTTCTCCTATGGCAGAGGCTTCAAAAATGAAAGGAATAATTTACAGTGAAGACATGATTAGTGATGGAAATAAGAAATGACAATTCACTGCATGGTACCTCCGGATTTGTTTGGAACGATAGACCAAAAAAGTGACAAAGTTTATTTATTTTGATATATAAGCTATGAAGAAGCTCAGAGATTTATAGATCTTTGCATAAGTGTTCATTTACTGTAATTTCTATAACTAACATTATTTACCAACCTCGATTTTTTGTTCACAGTGTGATCAACACACTGTCTTGGATTTATAATCTATCCTTTAATTTGGAAGGATTTTTCTAATCAGCCGCTTTACTTTCTAAGCAGACATTATAATGTCTGTGATTAAATACAGGGCTTTTAAGTGCAGTTCCTAAATTTGTATGTCTTAAAACTGAGTGTTGTTGACAGAAAGCACAGTACAATATAATTCACTTCTCCTCCCTTTGGACTGACAGAATCTGTGACTGTTGGCTGTTGAGAACTAATCTGAAGCCCATCTATTTTCTTCGGCTATTTCCTGAGTGGAGTAACTAAAAGGCTAGGTCAGGTGAACTTGCCCGGGAGGCACTAAACCATTTTTTTTTGCTAACATTTGTAGTATGCAATGTTTCATACTGCGTTTTTATATGTTATGTGTAAGTGCTTGACAGGTGTATGTTAAATTGCAAGCTTAGTAAATAGTATATAAAATTTCTGAGAAAAGAATAAACTGTTCTAATCAAAGCAGATAAACAACATTTTCCATTTCAATATGCTGCTGTTGTTATTCTGTTGCTTACTAGCTAATGGCTTTGTTTAAATAAGAACTGTAACAAACTGTATGTGATAATAAGTATCATCCAACACCATCAGAAAGGTCATGGGACTTAATTCTACCATTTCTCCTAATTTTATAACATCGACATTGTAGGATATCAGTTTGTTTTTCTCCTCATTGCATTTTTAAGGAGCCACGCGGGATATATTAATGGAGCATACATTTGCAAAGCAGCAGGAGATAAAGGTGCTCTCTGAGCCAGATCAACCACTGAATGTTAGAGTCCTTCATTTATATTAAATGCTCAGTTATTATCCTACTGGTGAATGTTTGGTCACGTCAATAGCCATGGCAATAGTGTACAACCTCAATAGCTCAGTTATTGCCTGAAAGCAGAAGGTAAAACAAACCAGAATTTAGCATTCAAGACTAAAACTGGCTCCCATTCTTTCAATATTCATTTGATATTATCCACTGTTTCTGTTTTTACTGTGTCCAGAGGTATGTTGTGCTCCTTATAGTGAAGGACATTGCATGTTTCCTGAATGGCTGACCACTAAAAGTCCTTACCCTGACTAGATTTGTGAACCAAAATGACCTCGTACAAAGTTGCCAATGTTTGCATGGTCAGAGCTGAGAGCCCTGCAGAAGGTCCCGTGTATGCGCTAGTCTGCATCAATACAGCTAGCGGTCTATATGGACTAGAATCATATTTGGTTATTTTGTGCTCCTTTTTTGTGATGTTGGATTAAATTTTATATGGATCTTAACAGATCTTTACTACTTGTTATTATCAGAAGCACTTAACCCTAACTTTGGAGGATAATTCAGATGGTTGTTTGGCAAAAAAAGTTCATGTTAGAAGCCTATACTTACTTGGCAACTGCCATCAGGAAAACAAGACATTTCTGTATCTTGTCAGAAATGTATTCCTCTGGAGATGATAAAAGAACTACATAATGATCAAACAAGCCTGGAGTCTACAACAATAATAAAATGAGTTTGTTTAAAAGGAAATGGGACAAACTGATGTAAAGAGAGCTACTAAAGCATGCTACTACTCCCCTGCTCAGATCAAAATTTCAGCTTTAAAACAAAGAGTAAAGGTGTTCTTATTCTCCAGTGGCAAAGAAAAGAAAAATTATTCTAAATAACAAATTATCAGCCCTTCTCTTTTCCTGGTGCCCAGCTCGTGCTTGGTGCTTTCTCATCTTGTTTGGTCCTACTGGTCCTAGAACACTGTTTGCTACTCCTCTGGTTCTGTTTGATCTTACAAGTATAGGCTTTGGGAGAGGCAATTTATTACTTCACAGCTGCAGATGTTTTAGTCAATCAACTTAGTCACCATCACCAGCTTGATCTAATGCTTTGATTAAAAAAAAAACCAAAAACCAAGTAGCATTCATGCCCTGAAGATACACAAAAGTTCAGGGGTCAAATGTCAAACTACTCAGTCTTTGCCTATCAACATTTTTGAGAAAAAATAATTAGTATTTTAATCTATATTTTGTGAGAATGATAGATGATAACTGAAATCCTAACACAGACCAAACCTGTGAACATATCCTTTGTATTAAAGGTTTCCAAGCAAAACAGCTTCCATTCTGACTGACAGATCATGAATCATTTGTTTCCAATATGATTGATTTTTTCAGTGCTATTCCTTGTCCATCAGGTGCCAGCACTTTTCAAATATTCTATTATTGTAATAAATTATTTGGTATGATTCATTAATTACCATTTAACTGAATGTAGCTACTCATTCAGCAGTATTAACTGCTCTTTTTTTTCAGGTTTATTTTGGTGTTATTTAAGGACCAAGTACTCCTTGTAACAACCAATTTCTCTGGGAACATTTTTCAAATGACCTGGGTCATGCTTTTTGTTTTCATCATTTTTTTGTCCTTCACTGTCTTTGTCTGAATTTCAGTTTTACTGAGCAACAGGATTTGAAACATACAAATTTTAAGGTCATAAAACCAAACATGTTAATGTAAATTGGATACTCTAGATATATAAACTACAAAGAAAAAGACTTAATCTTAGATGATCAAATTTCCTAAAAAACTATAAGAATAACAGTCTAGTACATCTCTAACTACTGGCTGAATGGAATAGCACCTTATACTTACCAGAACACAAGAGCCTATCTAGTAAACCATAACAAAACCTTCACCCCTACCAGCCTCCCCAAAGAGTACTTAAAATGAAATCAGTAATTCTTTTGCCAAGGGACAAACTCCTTTGCCCTATATCCCAAATGTGATGCCAACCACTTTGCTCCGCCTTTTGGCCTGGTAAAAGTGCTTTTCTCCTCCTTTCTGAGCAGATCCTTTTTCATCAGAGGTTCTGCTTTTCTGTCTCAGTGATAACGAATGTCTCTGTAACATTTATTCAACTATAATACTTTTAGAATTCAAATTCAGAATGACGAAAACTAAATAAGGAAGGACACTGTTTCAAAATTCAATTATTTTTGGTTTTCCTCTTTCAATCAGTGCCCCAGTTTTTGTGAAGAAAAATTCTCCATGGCAGGAGACACAATGCAACCTCGAATCTTAATTTAGAATTCCAGGTATTCTGGGACTCCAGTCAAAGTCTGATCAAGTTAAAAATGAAGACACGGGGAATTTTGCCATTGACTTGAGCAGAAACAGGTCTAAGCTGTCTGTATTTACTTTCAATATAGTTCAAAGTCGTTGTCCTTTGACATTAATTTGTGGCAGTGGCTAGAAGGCTTGAAAACAGCATTATATTAAAAGAAAGGAAAACTGACTGTGATGAAAGAGAAAAAATTAAATGCATAAAGGAAATCTCTTAGAGTACAGATACACACCTTTCCAAGTACAACTGGATGTCAGCATGCTGTCAATAATTATGAATCAGATCATGTTCGTTTTCTGACAATGCAAGGCTGAATGGATACAGCTCTCTCCTCCTTTTGCTCAGTTCTAACACAAAGGAACTGAGCAAGTCATGCTGAAGGGCTTTGAAAACCAAGTGGGAGTGTGGTCTATTTCTTGCCTCAAAGTCCATCCCAGCGCATTGGAGAGGATGTCTGCATCATTCCAGTGTTTGGAGAATAAAGAAATACTTCCTCCTACAGAGTGTACCTACCTATGCATAAATGATTCTGTGACCTGAGTCATATCCTTTAATCTAGTGCTCCCCCATGGCTAGTACCTGTGTCTACTTCTTTCTATGGAGTTCTGATTTTGTCTGGTAATCTGCAGCCCTTGAAGTTGCAGCCCCATTTTTCTTGCTTACTTTTTTGTAGATTGCAATTGTTGATCTGTAAGAATTATTCCCATATTGAAATTAAATCACTGGAACTGATCTCTTACTTTTGAAACAGAAAAGCAAAATGCTAAGAACCATATACCTGAAGCTAAAGTATTTCACTGGACTACTTCTGTTCTTGGATTTCAAGCATAATAGATCAAATTTATGCCTTGCATAATTCAATTCTGAGAGGGGAAATAGTAATAGCAGGACAAATTAAGCAGTGACCCCCTATTGGCACTTCCAGCTCTGATGGTGAGACTTTCCCACGTTTTGCTCTGTTCTTCCATAAAATGAAAATCAGCAGTATTGCATAGTTTGGCCAAGGAGTCTGTGAAAATATCAAACATGCTGACATGTCTTAGGAGACTACATTTCATTCAAATTACTACATTCAAAGGTGCCTTTAACTCCTCTTTTCCTATGTTTACCAATTTCCCAGAGTCTGCGCATAGTGTTTGAGTAAGTCTTGCCAGCGCAAAACTGAAGTTCAGAAATCACTAAGTGCAGAGTGTCTTATTTAGTGAAAATTCACTTTAAATTTCCACCTATCTATCGTCACCCCACTGGCATTTTGCTGACGATATGGCACCCCTGTATATGAATATACCTCGTTTTCTAGAACTTAAATTGCCATGCTTTTTAATATGTATTGTTCTGCATAACTGCTGGTCACTGACCATAAAAATATTCTATATACTAATTATATATCAAAACTCTTACATAAAAATAATAGTACTAAATTGTGGAGTCAGGCACCCAAATGTTTGCAAATGCTAGATTTAACGCTGTCAGTGAAATGTAATGCACATGCTAGTGAGGATCCATTATGGTACAGCATTTAATTATATGATCCCGTTCCATTTTTCCACAGGAGGTCTCCTTCATTTTAGGTACAGAATGTAAGCCACTTACTTAGTCAGCAGCTATTCAATATTTTGCTTTATTCCATTTGTTCCATGCATGGTCCCATAACTTATTTACTGTATACTATTCAAACTGTGCTCACAAGACAGAATATTTAATTTCTTCCTAGACCTTTCCATAGTGCTCATCACTATAATAAGTGAATGCTTCATTAACTCTCGTAAATTTATTTGTACAAAAACTCTTTGTGATAAAGTGAGAAATGTAGGCATGTAGAAACTGAGGTTAAAAAAAATCTTTTTATGTATTATAACTATCACCTATTAGTAATCACTATTATCTATTATAATTGCAAAGCAATTTAAAACAACTAAATCTCTCCTTTTTTTCTAATTGCTTAGCATTACATTGTATTTTACATGATCAAAATATGATTTTACTTGATGCTGTGCGTGCTGAATCTTTCTGCAAATCAGACACTGGAATCTCAAGCCAAATTCCCAAAAAATAAAGAATGTATGTTTAGTGACTCTCTGAGAAAAGTTCCTAGCTAGTCACATTGAGCTAGCTGCTAGTCACATTGAACTTCTCTGCTAGAGGCAGAAAAGGATCCTGTTTCTAAAGGAAGGTAGTTATTCAAAGATAAGTATCGTGCTATTAATTGTGCTTCTTCTCCCCCCAACACGTTCCTAGTCCTACAACAAATGAGCATAATTCTTATAAACAACTGTGGGTTTTTACCCAACTCTGATCAATTACGTTCAATGACTATAGCCAGTGTTTTTTGGCCAAAATAACATCTATTGGCGTACTTGTAGAACGCAGCACGACATGTATGTTGTAGTCCATTATTTAAGGCTGCAGATGACAAGTCTACAACTTCTTCAAGGAGTGCAGCAGATAGGGAGGTGCTGATCTCCTCCCTCTGGTGACCAACGACAAGACACGAGGAAATGGAATGAAGTTGCATCAGGAGGAGTTCAGATTGGACATCAGAAAAAGTTCTTCATTGGGAGGGTGGTTGGTCAGTGGAACGGGCTCCCCAGGGAAGTGCTCATGGCACCAAGACTGTCAGAGCTGAAGGAGCACCTGGATGAAGCACTTAGTCATGTGACTTTGTTTTAGGTAGTCCTGCAAGGAGCAGGGAGTTGGACTTGATGATCCTTATGGATCTCTTTCAACTTGAGATGTCTTCTGCCTTACACCCAGTTCTCATTTGCTGCTCAGGTGTGTCTGTACATCCAAACAGTTTTAGTGTAAAGCAAGTTTGAGCTTCAGAACTTGCTTTAGAGCAGAATTTGAAAGACCATTAAGCTATAGGACACTTGGAACTTCAAGTTAGGTCCTTTGTGACCTAAATTATGATTTGAAGCCCTATACACTGCCTTAAGGTAAATTTTGACCAGTGTCCTGTCGTTTCCAATTCACCAGTGCTAAACAAATTGTCCTGCTCTCTTTGCTCAATAACTCTCACTTTTTCCATCATCATGTCTGGCCCCTACTGGTCCATCAACTCCAAGTCTCATTCTTCTTTCCCAGCCTTTCCTTCAGCTTCCTGTCTGGTCACAAACTCCTCTAAGGCACTCAGCCAGTTGCTGCCTTCCAGCATTTTCCCAGCCCAGCTAGCTGTACCCTCTGGTTCCTAGTATCCGGCACCTCTTCTCAATTACTCATTTCACTCCATTCTTTTTACTCCCATCATCTGCATTCAGTCTTGGCAGTTTCTCCTTTGAATTGTTAAGGCGTCTGCAACTGTGTCAGTGAGAGCTAGAAAAGATGAATTTGCTGCTCTCAGTTGTGATGCCTGCATGAAGATACTAACCAGGCCACAGCCAACAACTCTTAAAACTACAGAGAAAATTCTTGCCGTTCCAGCCCAGAGAGTGTCCAATATTGGCAGAATCTTGAAGAATATAGCTAGAGACACCCAGCTGCTTTCTACACAGCAAGTGCAAACTATTTTTTTCAAAAGCTTATACCTTAAATCTGTACTGACCTATCAGCTTTCATTTCCCTTCTCTAAAACATGGAAAAACTAGAGCTTAACAAAGAAAAGATCACCAGAATTTTGTCACATGGGTGAACGAGGCTATGTTTCAAAGGATTTATATAGAAAATAGTATGCAAAGTGAAAATGGCATTGTTCTTCAGTGATAGTCTAACCAACCTGTGCACACCTATACACATCCTTCCAGAGTCTCACTAAGAAATCTGCAGCTCAAAGTAGTGTTTGGAAAAAACAAAAGACTACAAATGCTTGAATATAATTTTAAACCATCTGCAGTAGTTCTTGTAATAAAGCAGAAAGTAGTGACTCTGGAAGACTGTCTCACCATTAATATGAAGCAGAGGGTATAGAACGTGGTTCATTTCAATCCTGTTTAGAGATAACTCCATCAACAGTGATTTGCTGCAACTCCTCACCTAATTAACAGTAATAAACAACCTTGCTCTTAATGTTTCTGTGACACTTAAACACCCAGCCCAGAGCATCAGTCTCCTGGAGCTAATGAGGCTCATTTGCATTCCTTCCAAGGATCATCTGCTAATACATATAAACTAGCTAGCAGACCCAAATGGTAGTAAGGGGAGGGCATGTGTTAATACCATCTTTGAAAAGTCTAGGCTAAATCGCTTTATCACTTTATGGTTATATTGTGCATTGCTACAGCTGCTGAAAAATTATGACTCCTTAATTATTAAGAAAGCCAGCAATATATTCCCACGCTTAAAAGATGAGATTTCACTAACAACTGCTAAAGAACTGGGGTTTGTAATTCTGTGGTTCATCCAATTACCATCTGCAGGAGAGACTTTAGGTTTGCTACATTGCATGAAAGAGTAAAAAGTCCTTCCATACTAAATTTTATTTTATGATTTAAATGGACTGAGATGCATAATATTTTATGCCGGTAGACTCTCACAAAGTTATACACAGTAATTTATAATGTACTTTATTTTAATGAAAACAAGACACAAATCTGGATTGGCCTGTTTAGGTGACAGTATCTGAAACCAGGAACATGAACTGCTTTTTTTAAATAATGAGCCTAAATATCAATCTCTGACTGGTGAACTATTTCACAAACAGGTGACACTAAATGCCTCAACTATGTAAGAATGAAAGAGGCAGGGAAGACTAATTCTCTATAGGTATTCAAAGCTTAACTAAGCTATTGGCTACGCATATAATGGAAAGGAAAGTAAAAGAAAGCACTTCTGTTCTGTGCTGTTATGTTACCCTGCTGAGGAAAAATCCATCACTGCAATATCAATATGAGGCCCAATGAAGGAACTGAAACCTGAGGAGAGAGATGAATAGATGTCTGAGAATTTAGGAAAAAGCAAGTTACTACGAGTGAGAGAGTTAAGTCAACCTGGGCTTGTGAGAAAGGGAGAGCTGAGCTTCATGACATCAACTTGTCAGCACAAAGATCAGTTCTGCGAAGCCAGCACTGAGATCAGAACAGCACTGGGGAAGCAGTGAAACCAGTCCTGATCTCCCAGTGGGCTCAGCAGTGAGCAGAGGACATCTGAGCACTGTTTTGTAGGTAGCGAGATGTGTGTTGGCAAAATAAAGAGAGAGAAAGAAGACAAAATTAAACGTGCAAAAAAATGAACGTGATAGATCTCCAAAGAAGTGATTGGGAAATGAGTTATATTCTTTATATAGAATGAGCAGATGTTTATGCTTGTTTTATTTTGTATTCAAGTGCAGGTGATACGACAAAAAGCATAAATTCAGGAAAGCTCTACAGAGTTCTGACAATATTTATTTCTTTGACAAGGACTGGCTAGATGGTAACACTTTTACACTGAAAGAGTTATGAAGCATTGGAACAGGCTGTCCAGGGAGGTGGTTGAGTCACCATCCCTGGAGGTATTCAAAAGACAGGTAGACACACTGCTTAGCAATATGGTTTAGGGGTTGGTCGGACTCATTGATCTGAAAGGTCCCTTCCAACCTAGGAAATTCTATCATTCTATGACCTTCAAGTTTTTTAAAAGTTCTCTGGCACCTGGACTGACAGTTTCAAAATATTTTTCTGAGTGGGATGTGAGGCCAGAATATTAGTGTTAAAAGGCAGTAGAAAATAGGTGAGTGTTCGTATTACTTGGTTTTAGGAGGAAGAGGTTTGAATATCTCAAATAATTTCCATCAGAGCTTTGAGTCTGCCTTGGAATATGACACAGAGACAGCAACAACGAGAAGGAGACTGGCATGTCCTATGTAGAACAGATTGAGAAAATGCTGTAGGCTGCTGATGAATCAGTGGATTACAATATTTGTAACACTGAGCTTCAATGACTCTTCCTCCTTGGCTGTGGATCAGAAGCCAGCTGAAGGCTCAGAGAGCTCTCAAGTGAAACCTACACAGACCAGAGTACAACCTCTTGCGAAGCCCAAGTCCATAGGAGGTACAGATAGAATTCACGCTGAAATTTCAATTAGAAAATAGGGACTATTAAAAAATATGCATTTGCTTATTATTCAGTTATCTTTAGGTAATTCCTCCGTCTTTTCCTATTATATCTCCCAGCTTCTAAAGTATCCAGATTTCTGCAGACCTGGGAAACATATTATGTTGAGCTAAGTCTTTTACATGTGAAGTGTTTTCTTCTTCATGTCTTTTTTTCTCAAAGCCACTTATAACTTGGCTTGAATAAGAGCATACATTCCAAGTATACTCTGAAAAAAATCCAGAGCTTTTGGGACCAAAGTCACTGCTGAAGACAGAGTGAAAAATGGATGACGACAGAATAAGCATGGGAATAACAATCTTTAAGGATGAAGAACAAGATTGAGAAGGTTTACCTGATCTTTTTGATGGTGATTTAATCATCCTGAGAATTTGACTTTAAGGTCTGGCTAAGCATTGGAAAACACAACTGGGGAATTGCTCTGAACTTCAGTGTGAAGTGAACTCTAGTTCATTAAGTCTCCTGAAAGCTTCAGGTCTTCCTTGATGTCCATGGAATTGTATAAATAAGCAGCCTGTGCTGGTACTGTTACCTCTGATAAATATCACTTTCTTCTCAAGGGAATTACTGGTTTTCTAAAGTGTAATATGGAAGAAAGTTTTGAATGACTATTTGCTCCTTCAGTGCCTGAAAAATGTGACCTGAACATCTGCCCCGAGGGATATTCTTACCAGATTTTATTATGTTTCTATTATCTCATGCCTCCCAGGACTCAATCTCATGTCTCTCATATTCCCCCCTTTTCAAGAAATTATCTTAACCTGCCTCACTTTCTGTCCAACTATTTCTGAGTATGTCCCACTGCTTTGTGTTCTCACGCTTTGTGATGAGTCTTTGTTTCTGGCAGTGCAGAATGACAGGGAGAAGTCTTGCGAGACAAATGGAGGAAGCACTCCTGTGTTTTTACAGCTTGATCTTCATCTTCACATCTATAGTATCCCCTTTGGAAGTGGCCAGCTCAGACAGGAGTTTAGTTGGAAGGGGGACAGAAGAAAGAATCAACACAACAGACTGTTTTAAATTCTCAGTTCCAGGCATGAAGACTTGCAAAGAAATTTTACGAAGTGAGGAGAAAACTGTCAGAAAATCATCTCTTTAAAAGTTAGTGGACACGAAGAAACAAGAACCTGTTTGTTAAGTTTACTGTAGCAACATAAACTGACTACTAATTCCTGTAACTATCTGCCTAATAATATTTCTCTGCATTATGACTTATCTTTTCAGAGAAAGTGTCTTCTTCGTGCAAGTGACTAGAATACAAAGTATGGAGGATGCAGAGGGACGTGTCTGGTTTAGGTATGTTCAAACTCTGTAGCTTAGCCTGTCTTGCAAACTGTTCTCTTGGACTTATATAGAATATCTTGCAGATGAAGGCCTGTATTTATTAATGCAGCAGGAAAAAAAAAAAAAAAAAAAAAAAAAGAAAAACCCCTAAGTCATTAACTTAATTGTAACAGTCTAATAGAGTTAGACAACGATGGAATCTACTGTTTTATTTTCTCTGGAATAGGAAACATGATGGCTTCTCCTTAAAAAGCTTGTCATGCCAATTGCAGTGACTTATTGAGGGTTTGTTTAAAAAAATACAGACTCATTCTGGAAACATAACACTGTGTTATGAAGAACTTAAAAAAAAATAATTTGGGGGAACAATGTGCACTCCAAAGCCCAGCTGAGTGTGTTACAGCACACATTTTGAGCTGTGTCTTGAATAAGGACAATTATCACTAGGAAGCATAAGGGCATATAGCAGGGGGTAAGGAGCCTTAATGTTGTTATAAATCTGTATTGTTGTATTTTTTTTTGTCTACCTAATTCACTTCTTTTGACACATATGTAGCTAGTTTGTCATCTGATGTGTTAAATTATTAAATGATTAATTAATGAGATTATGGGAAAGTCTTCTCTTTTTCTCTCCGATTTTGCTGTTCCTTATGTTTGGTGTAACCAAGAACTTTGATAATCCTCTATTTATGACTCCTACTTTGGGTATTATAAAAGGAGAAAACTTATTATAGGGACCTATAAAGCTCTAAGAAACTTTACAATACACATATGTTTTGTCTTTCACAAATAACACGTTAACAGACGTTCAAATGACAGGATGTGTAAAGGTGGGCATCTATTCATTGATGGGCAAAAGTACCAAGCGCATTTAGCTACTAGCGATTCCAGAACTCAGAACTCTTTTCTCACTCAGTGCATGAGGAATAATCTCTGTTCATATGCCAGGTAGGTATTTTCCTTTCAGACAGGAGCATTAGTTAGCCCATGCTGTGTGCTTTTTAATGGCTGCCCCTTAATCAAAGGTGTTGGTTGGCCTGAAATTTGCAGCCGATTCAGATTTTTGAACATGAGTTCACCTTTTTTATAGAGAGATAGCTATAGATTTAAGCAACCAAGATAACACTTCCCTTTGGCTTTTATTTTTTGACAGTAAAAGTTAGAGATCCTTTTACTTTTTAAGTAAATAGGATCATTAACATACTATGATATAAAAAAGATATATTGATTGCAGGAAAAAATTCACGTTTCTCACCCATCAGAATGCATGATAAATAAAGAATAGCTGACGAATTAAGAACTGTGAAATCTCTCACGGTCCATTGTCTGCACGCAAACTATGATTTTCAAACTTTGCTGCTTGCCCTGCAGCATTCTAAAGAGAGCTACTGTTCTTGCAGGAGGGGAGGAGTAAAGGAAAAAAGACGCTTTCACTAGTCGGCTACTTCATGTAGGATGTTCCATATGGAAGCCTTTTTGAACTGCCATTTTGTTCACAGACCTTTAAAGGCACCTAAAATTGAACCTGAAAAGCTTGATATATCATTTTACACTGTTCAGTCAAGTCAGAGGAACATAAAAAAGGAATAACTTTTCTCTCTGGTCCTAACAATAAGTAAATGAAAAAAATTATTACACCTATGGGAGAAATTATTTTTGATAACTTCTTTCCAAGACAACCATATTTGGCAGAAATGCTGGAAAAGTCAAATGTAAGTAACTAATTCTTATCTCAGTAACTAATTCTTATCTCATCAGTTTTGTGTATTTTCTGTTCTCTCCTTCTGCTTTGCACACACGTCTAGCTGTAGCCACCATATCTGGGGTCTGGCTGTAGACTTCTGCTGTACACATTGAAAGCTATACTGTAGGCAGAGTTCTTCAATGTCGTGTTCTTGCCACACAGTTCCTAACCTGCCTCTCTGCATTCTTTCTCTCTCCTAATGGCCTTCTGAAACTGCAGGTAGAACTTTGAGAACCATTTTAAGAGCTATTGCTGAATTTTTGATGGTTTACTTTATGACAGTTGCCCTTTATGCTGCTACATTTGGAGTCCTTGCTTTTTTTGCCAATAAACTGACTCTGATAACTGTAACATCATAGCCATGCACAGTTATATGCTTTTTATTCCATACTAAAAATGAAAAATATTTTTAGATGCAAGTGTCCCCCATTTTTTACTGGTGTAAGCTCTATTATATTGCAAATTGTCTCCTCACTTTAGGTCCCACAGCAATTGCATGAAGTTGTAGAGTGCGGGTCTTGCTTCAAGGCTAAAGATTCTACTACCAATAAACAGAAACCAGAGCAGCTGCACAGTTAGAGGGTTCTAGTTAGTCCCTTTTGTTCCCTTCAGGGATGCATGCATACAGAAATATCACATGAATTTTAAGACGTATGACTATAAGACAAGAAATAAATAAGTATGGTACGGACTCAAAGTAATGTGACTTTTTTTCCCCCTCCCCCCTAGAAGCTAAGAACAGAAAAATCCAGCCTGGATTGTTTTCATGGACAGCATTCCAGGAGGAATCATGCCAAATCAAAGTCATTTCAACACTGATGACCTGAGCTAGAGATTTCTACTTCACAGATCTCAACTAAGCAGCAAATGTTTATATAGGGAGCATGTATTAAGGCAGGGCTTTAAGAATCTGCTGCTGGAGAAGCCCAAGAACCTTATGGCTGAGAATCAAGGACTTGAGTGCTACTTAAGTTCATCAAGTTCAGGCAGGTGTGTCTGCTTCCCGAGTCAGAAACACCTTATGTCTAGTAGTAATGACAGAGAATAAGACAAAGCACACAGGAAGTACCTTTGGCACGTATGAGGCTACGGTTTTCTGAAACAGAATAAAGAGTTTCAGGCAGTGGTTAACTCAGGATTTTTATAGCTAAATTTCTTTTCTGTCTTTTGAACAGTTTTGGTCATCCAAAGTATGAAGACCACTATCTGTGCAAATACAGTACCTCTGATCTTCAATTTGGTTGGTACTTTGAAGCAAACCTAAGTCTGCAGGACAGCAAGAGTCCATGAACCTAAAGGGGGAGCAGAGGAGGCAGCTGAGCCTTTTTCCATCTCTGTGTATGTAAGAAATGCCACCAGGAAGATATAAATTTTACTTAACATTTAAGGCAGAGGCATTTTACACTCAATACATAAAGATAAACAAAAAAGAAACTAAAGAAGTAATTGCCAGCGCTCTAAGTAAATTCACAGTAAGACACAGAGCCTGATTATTGGTGTTAGTGATAGAATTTCCTGTGCCTTTAATCATACAGTCCCTTGAAAAATAAACTCAAACACAAGGCAGTTGAGTCATCAATTCACTGAAGATTTAATAATTACCCATTTTTATTTGCTTATTTAAAAGCAAAAATTACGGAGATAGATCTATTTTCACAGTATGGTGTGCAGTTTTGCTACCGGAAAATGAATTCTAATGGGAGCATTGAAAATTGTTACAGGGGTTAAGACAAACCTTTCAAATGTATGAAACACTTTGTATGCTTATGTTTTCCACATTCTGCTTTTAATAAACTCCTTAACATATTAAGTGCTATAATATCTGTCTAATGAAATAGGGCTGGATTCTGATTTCAAGCTGAGTTTTATGGAAGTGTAATTCAATTGACTGGAGTTACTTCTGAGTTGCACTGATGTCAAGACAGGAAATCAGCCCACTATATGTAATGATACTGCAACTATAACAAGTGAAAGATCAGATCCGAAAATTGTTATGTGAAGTGGTAAAGTGAGAAAGTTTTCCTCCAGATTAAAGAGCACTGGAAGGAGGAAACAGCCCTGTATCTGCACGGCAGTATCTTTTCGTCCTGCTGTTTTACAGCATTATTATAATTAAGAAGTTTAAGTTTAGTTCTGGAACCTGTCACTATTTCACTGTAATGTCTTATAGTTTATCACAAATAAAAGCAGCTTAGAAGGTTTTATGTTTGGTTTTTGTGGTTTTTTATTTGCTTGTGTGTGAATGAGATTTCATTGTTTTTCTTGATTATACACGTTCCTTTTCTTTTTGCCTTTTTGTGAGAGTTGTCCCCTCTTTATCTTTTTCATTTCCTTGCATAGCTCTCATCTCACAAAATATGATTCTTTTTTTTTGATAGTGAACTCTCAATTGGGCAGAGAACAGAAAAACCACTTCAATATTTCCTTTAACAAAAGATTTCCTTATCTCCATCAGTTCCCTTCTGCCTGTTCTGAGTCACTGAATTCAAGAAATGAAAAGATCTTATTTTTCTCACATGAAGTTTTCTCAGACTCACAAGTTAGAGTGCTTCTCTATCACTAGCAGTTTCTATGTACTAAATAAAGCACTTCCAGATTTTCTCCCAGTTCATTCACTCTCCTAGACATCTTGCAAGAGTAGCTACATCATCCAGAGAGACGTCTTGCCTAAGCTGATCTTTGGCAAACCGTGCCACTATTACGAATGCAAATCAGAATGAGCCTCTGTTCTAGCTGTGAATCCAGTCAGGTTCCTTGAAACAGCCCTTAATTGGTGTAATAGCTTAATGTCTAGCTATTCCATATGAGAAAAGATAAAAAGCCTTGACTTGAGGTGAAGTGCTGTGTGTTTTGTAAGTTAGATAATGAATTGTTTCAAGACTTGTTGAGAAAGGAAAGATTAGGAAGGCTAAAACTACATCTTTTTGTGCCAGGTAGAAAGGTACAGCACTGCCAACAAAGCCTGATCCCATAGGCTTCTCTAACACTGGGAGTTTTCCTTTTTGGGGCAGGCCAGCTGTGGTTTGCAGTATGAGTATGTGGCAGTCTCCCACCCCATCCTACTGGTACTCTAATTTTGTTTCCAAAGAAGAGATGTCCAGGCTCGACATTTCTAATGGATGTGATTTCATTTTACAGCCATTTCCAGAGCAATTTTCTATAATAATTATAAATTACCAGTACTGGAGCTGTTGAACTTACTGAGAGCAATATAGAATGTATGAAGTGTATCCAACACCTCTAGGTTAATGTCTAGAATTCCACTGTTTGTCTCTATTTTTCACCATTTGTCTACAAAACAGACTACCAATCACTCTTTTATTCCTTCTCTTTGTTTTTAGAAGTTGAGACAAATAGAATCAACGCATATAATTTCTTTTCCTCCAGGTAGCTCTGCTGTTTGAATCACAATTGAAAATAATTAGAGTATCAACCTGAAGATTCAAAAGCAGAAGGGAAAGAGCCCTTTGCCTCTGTGTTCTTCAGTTGGAGCCAACACATCAAGCCAAATTACCGTCTCATTTACACATGGGCAATTCTTCTGAAAATAATTTGGTGTTATGGGTGTAGCTATGAGGGAATTTGGCACAATAGTTTGTGACAGTGAAATTGCAAAAGGCTCTGAAATATTTTGGAGCCACGTAGCAGTGTCATAGTTTTTTCTGAGAAATTGAATTAATTCTCCCATACCACAGACTCTACTGTAGGCTTCGGATGATACTTTAATTTGTATGGTCAACGTAGTCCTCTACAATATGATAGCAGGGAAAAAAAATCTCCTCTCAGGAACTGAGATTTTTCAGTACATTTTTTAGAAAATGGTAGCCATCTGCAGTGCACTGTAGGGTTTCACATGATTAACAGATACACGTGGCTACTAGGTCGTTACTTATTTCAGCATTCAACGAAATTAAAGTACAGCAGATTTTAGTGTTTGTAACAGCCCATGGTACCCAGAACTGACAGGACCTCCTTGAACAGGGATGCACTGTAAACCTTAGACTGCAGTCTCCGCTTAAATAAAGTGAAATTAATTGCAATGTGGCAAGACTGCAGTATTCCATGGAATATAGATGAAACTAGACGAGAATAAATTAGGCATTGGCATGAATAATTTAATTTTCAAAGCTTTTGTTGCACAAATATGCTATGTGATCATGTGCCCTGCAACAGCAGATTTACTGGCTCTTTCCTAGCTCAAGAAATATCAAGTGAAGGGAGAAGTAAGATTTCTCTTGCATGTACTAACCAGAGCTGTTCAATTATATGAAAAGCCATCGTGATTATATTCTTCTAAGATATGGTGAGAAAACATTTGCTTACTGCACTTGTAATGTTTGATTTTTCTGGAAGTGACTCACGTTTTGCTCTCTAAGACCTGTCATTGCAATGTACCCACAGAACACAGGCCAAACCCACAGACAACTTCAGGGCCTGCTTTTACACGTATATAGTCTTTCAGCAAAGGAGATATTTTAGGAAGGTTTCACTTCCAGAGCCCCTGGATTGGGTGCAGGTCTCCAGATACGGGCACTGGGCAGCTGAAGGGGTGGTGTCTATGAGGACAGACCAGGGACTCCCCCATGCCAGACACAGTCGCTGCAACAATCCCATTTCCCTTCTATTTTTTGTAGTTCCTTACTCTTTTTTTTCAGCTTTTATCTAGACACTACTACTCAGCCACCAAAGACTAGACAGCGACCAACACAGTCCTTTGACTTACAGTGAGAGGTACAGTTTCTTCGCTAGATGATTACCCTAGAGGTAACTCTCTAGTAGCCCTCGCTTCTCTACCTGTGCTCCACTGAAGGTTCATCTGTGTTGTCCTAAATTGTCACCTTAACATTTTTTTGAAAATTATTTTCTCATGAAGGCTCAGTTGTTCATTCAAACAAAACATGCATTTTTTCATAATTTTTCTTCCTTTACAGGAAAAAAATATTTTTACCTTCTGACCACATCTGAAAGCCTTTTCCGAAACTGGCCGTTCCACTGGGGAAAACTGAAAATTCTATTAGAATAGTCAGTCACCCATTTCTCATTTTCATTGTGTTTATTTTCCATTTTCACTGATTAGAAAAATTAGTCAGACCATAACGGTTCCTCAGTTGGTCTACACTGTACTATTCTAATTTCCAGTTTTCACTTTTCTCAAATTTATTTTGCCATCTGAATTCAAATTTTGCGGGGGGGGGGGTTTGTTTGTTTTGCTAGAATCTCATCCAGAACAAAAGCATGCAGTGCTGGTTCCAGTATAATGAAAAGAAAAACTGTTTGGCTGGAAGTATCACTGTATGTTGCTTTTAAGATCATGCCATAACTGAAGAATTACATCGAGAAGGGGAAAGTCAGTCACGTTTGTTCTAAATGAGTAATACAAGATTGCAGTGGCCTCAGACAAGGCAACCAAATTATGAGATGAATTAAACCCACCCATGCTCAGTAAAGTGGTGGGAACAAAAATACTTCACTGAAGGTAACCACAATAGGACAGCTACTTTTGTGAAAAAGATTCTCCTAATGCTTTTGGCTCCTCCTTATCTCCCATTCAGAATTCTTTCCTTGCTCTACTGGTATCACTATCTCTCTTTTAAATTTACTTTGGAATTTTAAATATGTTCTTCTGGAAAAATGTTGACGTTGCTGCTGAATAGGTTATGGTTTTTCCTGGAACTCTGGGGCTCTAAACACAGCCATATTAACCTCACCAAACAAATGTGTTTGCACGGGTAAGTAGGCGTGTTGTCTAATATTAGACAGGAAGACTTCTCATGGTGGGCTAGCTTTGGCAAACAGCCACGTGCCCACCCAGCCACTTGCTCAATCTCTTTCCTCAGCAGGACAGGGGGAGAAAAGAAGCCGAAAACCTCACGGGTTGATATAAAGACAGGGATGCTGCTTACTGCTTACCATCACAGGCAAAACAGATATAACTTGGGGAAAATTAACTTTCATTTACTATCAATTAAAACAGATGCAGCTGTGTCCTGCAGTTGGTCTGCTGGAGCCATCTGGAACTGGCTGTGTCCCAGCCTCTCCTCACAGAGACCCCTGCAGCCCCCCATCAGCACCTGGGCAGCAGCACCTAACACACTGCAAATAGTCTGTAAACACATAATGCTGTTCCAGTGCCTCTGGCCGGTCCTTTGATGCCAGATTCCCTGACCAGCCTCCCAGCTTTCGGCATGAAACGCACTCGGCAGTGCCCTGAGAACAAAGCTCGGTTGAAAAGGTAGGGGGAAACTTTGCTGGTCAAGACAGCACGAGCTGAGGCTTCCACAGCATTCCGTGTGGCACAGACACAGTGCCTGGTCTTATTTACTCATCTGACTACCTTAATACATCAGCAGCAAGATTTATGCATAAAAGAGCCTCCTGGCACCCCACAGGCATCCCATGCCAGATTCACACTATGAAAGTATAACGCAGAAAGCTGTAATGAAAGCACGATGTCACCTCATTCCCTCAATGACTAGCGAGAACATCATGGGTGAACTAGAACTGCAGCATTCTGAAGCCTCCCCTGTCTCCAGTTTCTTAATTTTCAGAGAACACCTTCCTTTGGATCCTGCCAACAGCTTAAACTGGCCACGTCAAAGGCTGGCATGATAGGGCATGTCTTGCTGCCCTTATTCCTCCCTTATAGGTATACGGAGTTGTTCAGTTCTTTGAAATGTGATTTAAGGGTGGCCTTTCAGAGTAACTCAAGAGAACCCTTCCTGTAGTCCCATCCTCATGACAGCAGCTATTTTAAAATGATACAGAAGTGCATGCTTAGTTCCTGCAGACTTCCATGCAGACTCCTGAAACATGAATGAGATAAATATCCTTCCAGACGAGGAGCTGAGAAAGAACGAACATGCAATCTTAATTATGTTCTTTGGACCAGGCAAAAGGGTACCTTGCTTATTGATTATGCTTCTGTATTGATTTCCCACAAGGTGGGCCAATGTACAAAAAATGTTTTATTTTTCTTCTTAATTTTTCTTTTTTGTTATAAAGCGTTATGTATTCAATGTACAAAGCATGTCTTTAAGTGAAAAATTGGTAGAACTTACTATTCACTGCCTCTGTAAAAGGTCAGCTGGGTATCTACAACACTGCAGTTTGATCAGTACAAAGGAACTGGACATCCCGGGTGCAACCTTAGGCATGAACCCTTCAGTTAAATTCTCTCAAATTATGTAGAGTCTTTTATAAAGACATAGAACCTGCAGCTAGGCATATGTACTCTTTTATTATATTCTGGGTGTCCTGTTGTCAAACTAAAGCCCTACAGTTTAAATGTTAATGTTTTGTCACCTGATGGAGTTCACAATCTAGCTGTATACTCAGCAACCCTACACACTGAGCTCAGATCAAACGCACTCTTGATTGGATGGTCCTTCCAACCTTTCTGCCTTTCCTGCCACAGTAAGTGTGATGTTAGCACCTCCTAAAAATTATAACGAATCAGTGGGTTATGATTCTATTATCCGAGTCCCAGAAACAACAGAAGAGGAATATGATTTCATTTCCACGATGTTTTGGTAAAGGCTGGTATGTGTGTTGATGATTCTCTCTGTGAAAGGTTCTGGACGTGAATCCTTTATTTCATAGGTTCTTTTCTTCCACTGAAGTCTCATTTTGGATTTTGCAATTCTAGATATGCTTCACTTACTCTGTTCCCCTTATCCTACATGCAGGGGATGGTTATGGATCCTGTGGCTAATTAACAATCTAAGTGCACAAATGTCTCCTTGAAAACAAGATCTGGCACTAGACTAAATGAACATTCTGATTGCTCATTAAATGCAGTAGTTTCTCTGCAAGTCGGGTAATACTAACAAGGCACTAATTTTTTTTACCTCCTGTTTTCTGTACCCGCACTATTTTTGTTAGCAAATTCTTCTCCTTTTCCTCAAGAAGTGGATAAAAATAGCTTTATTTTTCTCAATGTGTTTTCCTGATACACCCTCTCTACTTCTGTACCTTCACTGTACTGCAATGCCCCTACTCTGGCTGGTCCTGATTTCTGCTGTGATGCATAAACTTGAGCTTTTACCTACCTCTTAACCTCAAACAAGTCACAGTGTAAATAGTTTGATTTCTTTTTTGTGTTACCAGTGTAACACGTATCTTCCACTGTATGCAAGTGTACAGATGATGTAACAGCAGTTCTGCCCATACAAATTGCATATCGTGTCAGTGTTTGAGAAGATATCCACTAAAGCAGGCTTTTTCTTATGGAAAACACCATAATTTTCCTGATAATTGTTGTGACAACAGTCACAGTTCCTACCAAATATTTATTAATTAGTTGCTAGATGGTTTGAGGTAGTTAAATAGGAGCACTACTACAACTTAGCGCAAGATTTTTCATTAAGAATAACACTGATATCTATTAGATCCAGCAGACATTTACCACAAGAAACCAAAATGGAGCTTAATATTAAGTATTCACATAAGATGTATGTGTAAAGTTTACTTTATACATTTTATTCTCTATCTTACCAGGAGAAGCAACTATGAAAATGAATTAGTAATTGCAGAGGTTGTAGAGTTAATGGTTAAATGAGGAGATATGTAGGTAGAAAACAGTCCTTCATTTTTTTAACTTGGAAAAAATTAAACTTAAGCTTAGTCTTGCACGCCACTTTCCTTCTCTGAAAACCAAATTCAAGGTCTAAAACAAGTTTTCAGATGAGCAAATATTAAACATTTTACATTCCAGAATGAGAAATTATTCATTAAAAATTACTTGCGAGATTAATTTACAACAGCTTGGATCTTACTGAATCCTCTTTTCTGAAAAAGTGTTTCACCTCTAGTATTCATTTTTCAGTTAGACAAACACCCGAGTCCTTTTGTGCTATTTTTGCTCCTTGACTAGACTTTTAAAATACTTTTTAAAATTGTGTTTAAAATGACAAATAATAGATGATAAATTATGACCTCTTGTTGACACACAAAGGTCATAATTTACACATGAATGATTATCTATATATAGAACAAACATTCCACTGACATTTGGGCATATAAAAGACTCACAGATTTTAAATCTGGGAAAGACCTGGGTTCAGGTAGCCTGACTTTTTGTACAGTATAGGTCAATATGCCCACATTGGTATTTTTATTCAATTAGTATATATCTTAAAGGGGAAACAAGAGTCTAGTTTGTCTAGGAATGAAGAACCCATAGAAATGTTAATGAGTTGTTCCTCTAATTAGCTACCTCATCTTAAAAATAAAAATGCCTTGATTTTAGTTGAATTTATCTAGCACCCATTCTAGGCTTAGAACTTAGAACTTTTCTCTGCCAGGCTCAAATGCTATCACATTTCTAGTCCTAGGAAGAAACAAATAGGTTACGGTCACATCCTTTAACTTTTTCTCTCAAGCTAACATTAGTCCACAGATGCTCACAATCAGGGTTTTAGTCCTAAACCCTAATCAAATCTTGTATTCTCAGATCTAATACAAGACCAATATAAATTTCTAAATCCCGTATGAATTTGACATATAAAAGAAATGAGCATCTTCCATAACACTGTTGTGCTAAGGGCAAATATTCAGCTATTCAAACATTGCGACTCCTAGATCTCACCACTTTCCAGAACAGAGTATGCCACCCTACGCAGCAGACCTGTGCACTTATGGAGTGTGTGGGTGTGTGTACACTGCTGGAATAACTTGTTGACTGAGTAGCTGATTTGCATGCTAGCGACCTCTTGTAATCCGAGGATGTTTTCTGAACTGCTGATCTAAGTAGTCCATTTGCAGCAGCGTTACATCTTGAATAGCAAAAATTGATTCCCAAAAGGTAAGTCAATCAGTCTGATTGTTCATGCCTACCAGGGAAAGCTTAAATTTCGTTCCTCTCCTAGAATACCTTTGAGAGAGATTTGATTAGTTATTAATAAAAGCTTTTGTCCGTAGAGAAATTGTGACATTCCTGCACTTCCAAATAGCAGGCACAACCTAAACCTGATGGCTAAATATGAGTGAGGAGAAAACACACCGCATGGTTTTACACCAGTGACTGACTGAAGATCTCAAGTTAGGAACAGTTTTCCTATTTAGTCAGCAGGGAGAAACAGCGTTACTCAAAGACCGATTTAGATCATTTACAAGATGAATTGCATCACAGAGTTTTTTATTTCCCTGTATTCCCCAAATTCCACTTTAAAAACATTCTTAGCTGATGATAACAACTATATCTGTCCAGGCAATATAATGCTTTTCAGCTATTCGGCATCTTATAAATTCTTTCATTTCAAGAAATATGTGGAAGCACAAATATTTGTAGTGTTTAAGAATAAGCTGCCACATTCACATCTGAAAGATAAGAGAATGGTTTCCATGTCGAAAGGTAATTCCTGGGGGCTTTAATTACTAACATTTGAAAATAATCATATGGAAAAACAGACCTCACTTTGGGAAAATAAAACTTTTTTGGTTTTGTTTTTTAAATCCTTATGTGTTTATTATAAAATATTTTACCACATTGAAGCTCAATGTTAAAATGATCTGAAAATCAAAATTGGGACCTTTTCACTTCAAAAAAATATCAGAGAAGAATATTCATATTTAATTTTTGGAATGAAACAAGTGATGTGTTGAAAATTACTTTCTTCTTGGAAATGGAGGTTCTTCATGAATCGGTATTTTCTTATGAAAAAGTCGTAAGAAATTACTGACTGATGTAATCTGAACTGTTTTCACATTAGTAAAAAAAGATTCCCAGATCATAGTGTTCAAAGGAATATTTTTGTCACTGAACTGAAAGCTTAACTTTTATTAAAAATCCCATTTGACTCTTCAACATGTATCCTATACAATTTTTTAAATGGTCAAGTTAACAGGGAAAAGTGATAGCATAAGTGATATGAATTGACACACTTGAATGAAAAAGACAGGATTTTGAGTATGTAAGCTCTTCTTCAGGCCTGAAGCAGAAACAAAAAAATCTCATTTTTTTCACTAGCTGGGAGCACTTATGTTCCACAAAATTCACACATCTTTCAGGTTCATGAGTTTTACTTTGCAGGCAAGCTGAATATTTTAAATTTTAGGTTTGTTTGGAAAGGGTTTTTTGTAGGTCTCCGATGAGACTCTGAACTAACAGGTTAAGGAAGGGAAATTGCTTCAAAAAACATAATGTCTCCTAGTGCCTAGTCCTATCACAGTTCCCTGAATGAGTACGTTCTGGTACGTAGCCACTGTTTTAGTGACATCCACCTAAGCTGCAAAAGCCTGTGGGACAAAATGTACCACATTGTGATGTGTGCATGTGCAGAAGGATTAAGACAGTTCTCCTGTGAGCAGGGTTTACAGATGGTAGCGATGGGTTTGAATTTGCAGGTTGCAGACTCTACACTGACATGGTGAATTGGTGTTTGTAGTTCTATTTACATTTGACTGCAACAATGTGTTCGTTTTTTGGAGATTTTTTTTTTTTTTACAGTATGATCATCTTCTAGAGTACTTTGTGATTATTTGTGGAAGATTTTATTTTATTCTATTCTTACTTATTACTGTTACTAATATAATTATTGTAATCTTTTTAATAGAAGGATTCTAGTAACATTTTCCACTTCTGTTCCACATCAACATGTATTATGGACCAGAATCCTGCTATATCTAAGAATATTTATCTCATAACAAATCCTGACTTTTAATTTGTTTAATTAAGGTAGATACTAGCAGTCCTGAATAAGAATGAGGAGCTGAAATCTCTTAGAGAAAAGACATTTTTAGAAGAAAAAAACCCCTAAAGGCCTTATCAAAATTCTGCACTTCAATAAAAAATCAATTTAGGGTTTTTTTTCCTAAATAAAATGCTTTCAAAACTTAAATTCTGTTTTTACAAAACTTATCTATTCTTGAGGAACATTCTAATGGTGCTGATCCAGCATTGTAGGCAAAAAATTCTTGCCTCCAATAACAGTCATCCTAATCTACACATGCATATAGTATCGTACTGGTAGTTGGATTTCAAGCTACTAGTGGCTGCAGAAAAGCTAGTGTTAAATCGTCAGCATCTGATATTCTCTGGTAGCAGTACAGATCCAAATGAATGTTTATTACAGTGCTGTAAACTCTGGATTTCCCATATATTGCTACCTATCAGGCCCATTCAAATGCTCTGATCTTCCTTTAACATATCAATCCCTTCACATCTGTAATTTTTTAAAATACTCTGTTCTATTGGTTTATTTCATTCCACATAACCCATAACACACATCACCAACAAAGCTCTGTTTACCGCAGTGAAAACATCTCCGTAAATAGCAGTGGTATCCTGCAGCTGTGAGAAGAACCAGGCGAGTGGACTTCAACCCTGAACACTGCTATACCATTCTGCCTGCTTCCTTGTGCTGCCATCCCTTCCCTACTGCACTACTCATGATAATGGGAACGGCAGTAAGGATCTACTGTCAGCCATTTGTATGGCCTTCATCTGTAACACAATTAATTTTAAGAATTACTTTAGAACAGTTGGCAACACTAGCTTTTAGGTTCTGATCTTGAAAAGGGTTTTGCTCGTGCTTGGCTTGATTCACTTGTAATCCTATTGCAGTCACTGACATGACTCACACGAACGCAAATACATGAGTGCTGCATTGCCTCCAGGAAAAGTGTAGGTCCCTAGGAATCATTCCCTCTCTGCACCGGTTTTTCTTCTTTGTGAAGTCATTTTTCTCAACAGTTTTTCATCATTTATAATGGGGTAAAACGAGAAGAATCTAACTCCTTGGCCAGATCTTCAGAGACACAGGTCCACTGACTTCAAACACAATTTACTGCACCTGAGGATATGGTTCTATGTACTTTTTCTCTCTAAGCCTACGAGTTATTTATGTTTTCAGCTCTTATTTTTGGATGTGAAGCGTTTCATATTGCTTGTCTTAGATGACCAGGCCAACCTTTTTCACTTCTATCTATTCTATAGCATCATGAAACACATACATCAGTTTCAACTTATTAAAAGTATCTCCCTTTTTGCCTGCTGAGCAGAAGTATTCTGTATTTTATGATAATATATCTAAAGAGTTGGGGATCCCAAAGTGATACCTGAAATTGTTCCTACTTCTAGTTCCAGCTTAAGTTGCAACTCTCCCCATCTTTTTTTTCTACCTTCACAAAACATTTCCCTTTGCCAAAATAAGATTTATACTATTGCTCTGTTTTCCCACTCATACTAATTGGTTAACACCATACTTTATAGTTCTAATAAAAACGCAGCTGCTTCCATTTTACATGTTTGGACACTTTTTATAGGGGGAAGAAACTTAAATAAAGATGAATTGAAAGAAAGTGGAAATTAACTTTAATTACCACCACCAGAACAAACCACTTAAAGAATTACAGCACTTCAGTATAGATTTTGTGACCACTGCAGACAATAGGAATTTTTCCACTGACTTTAACAGCATTTGGATTCGGTCCCTGAAACTCAATTACTTGTATTGAGGAAACAGAATGAAGGCAAGGGCGAGCTTACTCCCCTGATCAATGGTGCCCCTGGGCATTACAACACATATTAGAATATTTTTATGTTACGTATGTGCTCGCAGTTAGGGACGCACATAAGCTTACTTTCCTTATTTGGGCTCCATAAATACCTTTACTCAACATTCAGAGAGAGGCAGGCGAAACCATGATAAAACGCCTGGAAAAATATGCCTCCAGCACCATTTCCAGCACAGCCCATCCAGACACTACCCCGAGGGATGTAAAAGGGTGACAACAGGTTACTTGAAATAAATAGGCTTTAAACCAGATGACTTGGGAAGTGGATAGTGATAGAACTTTGGGAAACTGACAACTAGCAGGAACCGTAAAACACTTTTCCTGAACTGGGGAATGGGTGCCACTGACCACACAGGAATCATCATAAGGCTTAGTCTAGTAAGCTATTTTGTCCTGTTCATACTCTTTCCCTTCCAAAACTTCCCCACAATAACTAAATATCACTGGTGAAAAGTAAGTATTTGTCCTCCGTTTTTAAAATTCAGGGGAAGTTCCTGCAAGCAGATGGCAAGCAGCTTCTACTGCTTTTTTTTTCCCTTCCTCCCTAGGGCAGAGGGAGCATTGTTGAAACACATTTGAAGATTTCTACTTGAAATTAGGTAGGAAAATGTTCTTTTTTGGGAAGACATATTTGCCTATAGTAGAGATTTGTAATCATAGCTTCAGGAAGAGATGAAGGAAAGAGGAAACACCTTTCAGTTGTTGAGATGTTGCCAAGACCATTTTTTTCTAAATCTGTAACTTTGTCTCTACGAGATGTCAGTCATGATGTTCTATGGAAGAACATTAAAATGCACTTTTGATTAATTGGTGCACAAATTATTTCCCATTTGATCTGTAGGCATTAAATTTAATTCTAATGCACTTTCAGTGACTCTGGGACTGTTACATGAATTTGGAATGAACTTAGCCTTTATGTTTTAATTTGCTCAGCCACCTTATCTAAATAGAATATTCTAAGGCTTGGAACAGCTGAAATACTGCTAGTAATTCTTAACTCAAATTTAAATACTTCTGAAATCAATTTAGAGAGAAAGTAAGCTTCCTCTTTGATTGAACAAATGTGTTTTCCTGCTTCTGATCTCTGGACAGTAAGTTAATGTTGTTGTTGCCTCATCAATTTTTTGTAACATGCAATATGTTGTTCAGTAGTATGCTCCTGAGAACACAGCTGAAACATAATTGATATGCTTTTCTGTATTTTAAGAACAGTTTCCCCAGAATATTGTGATTTAAAAATAAATGGAGGTTTGTACAGCAAGGTAAAGATGATTTACATACTGCTTTATGCTGTAAATAGTTCATTTGGAAGTGTACAAAATGCCCTGTTATAGAAAGAGAATGTCCTTGTCTTGCAATATTACATATATACAATACTACATTCAGAGCAGGGAAAACTGGTCTAGACATTCACATCACTTTCAGTTCCGTAAGAGCTGAACACTTCATTTTCTGTCAACGTGCCAAATCCTGATGTCTCGATCAGATTTTACTCACTTCATAGTGGGCCACTCCATCACCACCTGAGGAACTGCACTGTTGGATAAACTGAAGTTGCTATCTATATCATTGTGGTTAATAATAACAAGAATTTAAATTTTGAAACTCTGATTATTTTTTACTTGCTTTCTATTTAAGCAAAATCCCTGCTGAAAACAAAGATTTGTTTGACTAAAGCTTTCAAAAATTTCCCATTTTAATCATCCTCTCCCGTATTTTTTCTTCCCACATTTTATATATTTTCTGACTTCATAACTTTCTTTTATATGACGAACTTAACATGTCTTTTTTCTGACTTTTAGTTGGTTTAGTTTATATTAAAGGGATGTTCTCACTGAACACTAGGAAATATGTTTATTCATAATATATTACAGTTTGGGACATTTGTTAGAACTGGTGTCTTAAACCAAACCAAAACACTGTTTTTGCCATATATACGGGACCTTACTGAGAGGCAAAACTTCTTAACCAAATTGTTTCTACATCATCAGAATTCAATTAATGACATATAAGTCCAGATCACAGAAGTATTTCCACGGTCATTTGTACTATGTAGGCTACCTCTATATCTCTACTACAAGGACTGGATCAGCCCAGTGTTTTTATATGATGTTTTGTATTTCTGTCACTCAAATCCTGAGTAAAATAAGACTTAACTTTTTGTCTTGGCCTCTAGCTTCCAAGGCAAATAACTTATTTTGCTCTTAGTCAAGGTATGCACCATGACTCTGAGCACAGTATTGTTATACTTTCATCAATTCACACATACACACAGAAATAGTTTATAGCACATCTTATTCGTATCAACAGGACTGCACCAGCACCAACTGAACTTGTGTTATCTGGCAAAATCATCCACTTAAATGAAAACTCTTAGTTCTTTTACCCAAGATCTCAGTATAAAATACCGTACAAATATTATGGTTACTGTTAGTCCTGGAGAAATACCACACTGGGAATGGTCTTTGTGTAGATATATTTCTATAGGAGTTTGGTGTACAAGCTAACTCATGGAAAAAAAGAAAAAAAAAGACCTTATCTTACTGTCACAGGAAAGAGATTTATTATTTGCAAAGAGCTATAGCTAACCGAGGAATGCTAAAGTCACCTCACCTTTAAATCAACAGCTTTAGAGAAGTGTAAATTAAAATTTTGATGTAAAAATTATTCCAATTAATCACCATGTAATAAATAAGCTATCAATCCCAAATAGTGTGTTCTACCTTTTCTCTAATGAACCATCTCTCACTGCTTACACAATGTGTTTGACTAAGTATAAAATAGTGCACTTTAAAGAAAAATACAACCATCTTTCTGATAGTGACTGAACTCCTCAGGGAAAGAAAAACATCCATATTTTTCAGAAGACAAATACAGACTCTTCGTCAAAGAATGACAGAGTTCTTGCCTTGTACAAACTCCAGCTTTTCTCTGTCTGGGCCCTCTTTCAGGCATTGTTTGTTCACAAGGCCTTGGAAGTTCATAAACTCCAAGCTCAGAGACTCCTGAAGCTACTTCAGCCCTCTTAGACTTTTTTTAAGTGTCTTCAGAGTTTTGGGGAAAAAGGATTTGCCAATGCCTGTGTCAGGTATCATAGCACAAAGGCTAACAGCTTCCTAGAAGTATAATATACTGTGCTACACTAGCCACTCTGTTCTCTGATTCGTGTACCTGTTTGGGAAGGTAGTAAAGGGAAAAAGAGGAAAATCCTGGGAAGGGAAGGACTGATTGTCACAATTCCAAATCCGAGGCCCGTGCCCTACAGTACACAGTGCTACACAGTGAAGAGGTTCGGACTAACGCAATTCACTGGGAGATCCTCTCTGTAATTAGAATCACGGAGGAGCAGCTAAAAACTCTCAGGGACTGTAAGCTGTGTGTTTGGTGCTGCAAACATAAATTGCTACGATCTGGTGGATGTAACACTCCCTTGACAAAAAACTGAGAGAACTGAGCTTCCCTGCTGCAGTAAGATCCCTCTTAATATTAGATAACCTTCGAGATAGAGCAGAATGAAAATTAATCTACAATACATAAATGACAGTCTTAAGAAATTAGTAACTATATTTGGAGAGGTATATTGCAAAACAGAAACCATAGTATGCTTTATAGTTACTTTTTGGGGTGCCATGAACAGTTGTGGGAGTACGAGAATGGGTGGCTGACACACAGAGAGCCAGAACCTCTTGAAGTGGCTTTGCCACCTTACAGAGCAGTTCTGATACTGCAGGCATCACTGATTTTGCTTCAAGGTGTTTTCTGTGTTTGGTCACACCACAGATTCTGAAGCCAAGTTAACTCAGAATAGTTTATATAGGTTTGGAGTAGAGGTCAAACACCTTGACAAGTATCATTGTTAATCTCTGCTTTCCTTGAAGCAGAAATCTGAGCTGGAGTAAAGATTTCCTTTACAGACTCTTTTGTTACTGAAGTTGCTACTGACATTAAAGACAGCTTTAAAGATTTTCTTAAACCACAACTCTGCTAATTGATCTAACCAGGTAACAGGTCTCCCTTGCTGATGGACGCTTCTCTGCAAAGTTCCCACCACCATTAGATAAGGATACCTTTATGATACATCTTTTCACTGGGTGCACCTATGACGATTCATCACCTGGTCTGGTTGTGAACACGGTCTGACAGTGCCCATCTGCCTTTCCCTGGCAGATTGGTGATTGAAAGAGAGCTTCATCACTTCTGAGTTTCCTTTAGCTTTAAATACATAAAGTTTCCATGGCACATAATTCTAGATCTGTTCATCATAAAAACTCATTAGCAAAGACAGAGAATGCAGCACATTACTTGCTCTTGACAGAGACAGTGCTTTAAAGCATGAAATAAACCAGGTAACACTTAAAACACAGCTGTCCGGAATTTGAGGACTCGGATACTGATAAACCAGGTCACATCACAAACAAGGCTTTCAAAAATGTTTTGAACGTGCTTTTGGAATTGTTTCCAGGCATGCTATTTCTGAAGACTGGTCCTCAGGTTTCTTAGCTGCCACACTGGTAATTGTAAGATGCTGTCGAGTTAATTTTTTTACAGATTTTAACATGAGAGCTACCAGTACATTGTTTCCACTATGTAACTACTATACATTTAAGTTCCTGTATGTAAGTTAATGCCTTTCAATTATAGTAATGGCACCAAGGACCAGAGATATGGACAGAATGAAAGAAAAATGCAACAGATGTGTGGGTATATTTATCTGCTGCCAAGTGCTGAGACAATAAATATCAGCCTTTGCATAAGTACCAATCTAATCTTCTTAGTCAATTAAATGTTACCAAGTAGGTTATATAGCAGATTTGTTCTTCAGTTTTTGCATATATCTCTATCTGCACAAATAAATGTTTTGACTTCATGCAAGTTGAATACTGCATGGTAGAATGACCTTGGCAGAACTTAAGTGGCCATATGTCGTCTGAATGAATTTATGGAAGTAGGCATTTAAAACAATTAAACGAGAGATATGAACTAATTTTTGATATCCACTAATAGAACATTATGGTCATAATTTTTTTGAATTTGCATGGTCTAAAATGTGCCACAAAGAAGAAATGGTTAATCATCAGCCAGGTTTGGAGAAATTTAATGCCATAGTAAAATGTCTTATGAAGTGTTAAAACCGGGTTGGCACTTCCCTTGATTTTCCACAGAACATGAGGCCAACTCATTTTTATATCGTTCACAGAAACATTAAAAATGATTGATGAGTGCTAGTAAATGTGAAAATGAAGGAATGACTATCAGGAATGAAAACAAGTGTCTCCTTTTATCTTATCACAGTTAGATAATTCTGTTAGCTTCCTCGGGATCCCCCAGCTTTTAAGCTGGCTAAATACCATTTAAACATTGAAATAGAACAAGTTCTCATTCACACACAACAACAGTAGTAACTGTTACACTAAGCAACGAATTGATTAAAGCAAACTCCTCATACTTTAACATATGGAATATTTCTGTGATGCAGAAACCAAACTCAGCCCATTCTTTAAGTATATAGAATGGAGACGAAATTTATCAGCAAGGATTCAGTACAAGAACATTTACATATATATTTACCATTCCCTTACATAGACAAAAATAATTTATACTGAATATATTCATTTTAAACTCAATTTCATGTTTAACAACAAAAAATCCTGGAATACGCATACAGAATATAAACCCAAGTCCTACTCTAAAATGAAACTGTAAGCTCTGGTGCAGTAATGAAAAACAACAAAAAAAAAGATTTTATTGAAAACAAAACAAAAAACCCATCAGAAATATGATATTTGGATTTGTGTTGGTGTTTTTTTAGTGTATTATTATTCATATTAGCATCAATAAATAACAAAATATGAAAATGTCTTTCTAAAAATTTTGGATATGATGAGCTACAAAAACCACAGAAAACTGGGCAAAAAATCGACAATGCTAGCTCCACCTTATTCAAAATATTCTAATATTTTGAAATAAACTTTGCCCCCAGTTATAAAGGTGTCAGATCTGTAGCAAATTATTAGTCACAATTCCTGACTTTCCAAAGTGTTCTTTCCCAAGTTAAATCACATCTAGAATGTAAAAGACACTAGCTATTCTGTATCAAGCTTCTGTAAAACCTCATCATAATTATTTAAAATAAAGTACAGTTTTCTCCTAGTTTTCTTTTTTTTTTCATGATATCTTCGCTGTTATTAGTATTTTAACAGCAAACTGGTTTAACTTTCTGTGAAAAAACCATTACTGATTAACAAGCGGCTGAAGCAAATTCATGGGCCTAAAAGAATACAGGTTTGAGCGATAAACTTCAGTATTAGTCTATTAACTATTAAAGATGAGTATTTAAATTTAGAGCTCAAAAATAAATGTATTATATTCCTTCTGCCTATACTGCCTATAACACAGTTAAATCAGCAGTTATCACATTCCCCTGCCTGTCAACTCAATAGGAAAGAACGAAAAAACAATAGATATGCCCAGCAATATATTTTAGAATGGCAATTATTATTTTCAGATACCTCTTTATACTTTTTTTTCCTTTTTAGTAATAAAGAAAGTGCTACCAGAATTGCTTGGTCAGGCCTGCATTGCAAAATAAATTCAGAAAGTAATCACTGGTAATCCTAAGGACCAAGTTATTGCTCAGTGGGTTAACAGGAACCTGCTTTTTCTTCAGCACTTTTGTTTGCAAAACAGTCTTTGGTCTCAAAAACACATGTGTGTGGCATCACAGAGTAACGTAAACATATAATGGCATAGGTTGCTTGCGTGGTGTATTGAGCAAAATTCACAATAAAGTCTTTGCATGCCTGAATAAAGCTTTTACTTCTCCTTCCTCTATTCCTGCCCGTGTGATGGGCTCACTTCTGTGTTACGTGACTGACTTTTTTAGGATCAGTCATGATTTCCAGATGTGATCTTTCCATTCATCGCCTTGTGATGCCAGTTCATGTCAGCCACCTGCTGAACTGGCCTAAGAGTGATCTGAAAATGAATTCATGTGCTTTGGGGGCAGAAAGGCACCAGACTCATCCCAGAGATGATAAATGACTTCTTGTACTTGCCAAAATACTAAACTGCACTCAACTTCAAGGAGTTTACCGGGAATTACATTATCCTATGCAACTAGAATTCATTTCAAAGGAGAACTACATCATTGGTTATGAAGGGAAAGACATTTCCTCACCTTTAAGAGTGCACATACTTTTAGTGAGAGGATGAAAGAATGAATGAAGAATGTGCTTATAAGCAAAAAGACTGTAAAGCGAGTTTGTAGCCAAATCCTGGAATAAACCAGAATATAGAGGAGATGGCTAGACCTATTACCTTTTGCCACAGAACATGAACATCCAGAAAATTACTTGCAAACCACAAACTAAAAAGTGCTTCAGATATCTAATGAAATGAAAGACATGAGAATTGGCTGAGATAAATTTAAATATTCTGAACCTTCCCTAATTTTCATTTTTGATCTTAAGAAGAATATATTGAACTGTCTTTCCTTCCTGTTATCATCACTACTATTTATTTTTTTTTAAATTTGATAATATCTTTACCAAAAGGAAATAGCACAAGAGAGGAAAGGTTGTCCTTACCATATGTACGGTCTAGATGCAAGCTGAAGACACTGGAAATCTCGCTTGAATCCTGTCTCCACAAGATTTCCAGAGCTGTCTCTAGAACAAAGAGGATGACACAAACTCAGGTGAAGAATTCAAAAGAAATCTCTGATGCTATTGGGATGAATAGCAAAATTCCCACAAGACAGTCAGGACTTCATCATTATTTAAAATGAATATTCAAAAAGAACTTCCAACTCACAAAAGATGTGATTGTTATTCCTTGAAAGCTGGTGAGTTTTTTTAGTGCTTTATGAAGCTTTTTTTTCCGCTTTAAAAAGTTTTGCTTATAATATATGTATTACTCTTTTCAGTTTTGATCAGATCTATACGGATACCGTATGCATAATTCTACTCTTAAAGAGGAGATTTCCAGTAGTATAAACATATCATTATGCAAAGTAATTAGATGCAGAAAAATAAATAGAATCAATGCTGAGAGCTTACAGAAGTGCAGATAAACAAGTACTCATAATGTTTTTTAATAGATGTTTAGAAAAATCAGCCATATCCTTCAGATTAATGACTTAGTTCCATCTAAATTTGCTCTTCTGGGTTCAGAATATACAATTATAATGCTTGTAATTCAAACCAAGAAAACCTTGATGACTAAGTTTTTAAAATCCAGGAGGCTTCAGCAGATGAGGAATCATCCTTTAAAACCATCCTTGTAAAAATATAAAGGTATTTTATTTAAACTCATAGGCAGTTCTAAAAATCCTTTCCCCCCGTAATTGTAAATTCTTGTTTGTTTGCTAAAAATCTAACGAGTAGTGGAAATTATTTTTTCTTTTTTGAGTGAGATACTATTGCTGTTTCTACTTTTGGTTTGATCTGCCATTCGGAAATACAATTGGTTGCAATCACCCCTCAACTACAATCGGGTATTCCTTATTCTCTGGTCTTCACTTACTACTATAGTTTGAAAAGACTATCCTGTCCTTTTGTGAGTATTTTAAAGCAATCAGCCAGGACAGTAACAGCCAGTATTATTCTTCTATTTTTGGTTTGAGTGAATCTCACTGTGGCTAAAAGTCCAAAGATCCAAGCATATCTATATCAATAGAACTTTTTTTCAGGCATATTTTACCCCTATAAATGTCCTAACTAGTCCTTTTTTCTTTTTAGAAATGCATTCAGAGGTTTTGATGACCTGTAAAAATGGAAATGAGCAAAGCCACCTTTGTTTTTAATGGAAGTCATGGGGTGAAGCCTACCCAAAGGTACCATTCAGTTAAGCAAGACCTTCACAACTGCCCAGCCCTAACTCATTAGATGATTCTGGTATGCACTTGGAAAACGGGGTAAAAGAATTGTCACCTGTGTGCCTAAAAGCCCTGGACTACATCTGCCCTGTTCTGGTCGTTCAGGTATGTGCTGTGAAGACACAAACACGCACAATTGAACTGTTTCCAGTTTTTCACCCTTGTAACACATTTAGGATGGGAGATCAGAAGGTGACAGTGACTCAAACAGCAACCACTAACTGCCAAAGAGATTGGCATGGGGTGGCACAACCAGCAAGGTGGTTTCTGCTGACCATGTAAGTCAGAAAGCAATAAATAATGAAAATGGCAGTCCTTTGGAGGGGAGGGGAGTAGTAGGGAGAGGGGAGATACATCTGTGCATATCCTAGATTGTGCAGAAACCTAATCCTGAGGAGGATCTGAAATGTAAAAGGGAGGCTGACAGACACTTCAACCAGCCCCACTAAGCTCCCCTGTGCTGGTCACAAGCAAACTTCATGCCTGTGAGTGCGTTCTGTACAGAAAAGAGCATGTGTGTAAGAAATTTCAAAACAATTATTAAACTACACACGGAATAGAAATGAATGTTTGAATGGTTATACCTGTATAACCTATTTCACATACAAAAGTATTAAACTTTTTAATTAAAAGCGGTTGGGTTTTTTTTGTCCAAAGCAAACTTTAGGTTACGTATGCTAATTGTATGGTGGTGTTCTTACTGGTGATTCATACAGGCATATGCCAACCACCCTTTTATTAGAAAGTGTGTCTTAATTGAAAGAGTCCTTGGCGGTATTTTCATTTCCTATTTTGTCCATGGGATTTCAGCTTCATTCAGTGGACAGAATGGATATACAGGGCAGCAGAATTAAGGTTCCACAGGGAACAACAAATCTGGTCTGTCCTATTTTTCAAGTGCAACTTGAATTATCTTCCATTAACAGAGAGTACGAGGAAGAGAGACTGTCAGTTAATTCATTCTTATGTCATTAAATCTGTTGTGCTGAAAAATAACTGAAAATAGTGTGTAAGCAGCCTTACCTTCATTGTGTCTTCAGAGACCAGATTCAAACATTAAGACAAAGAACATCTCCATGACCTCTAATGCCTCTGCTTATGTTGGTGCAGGGTGGAGCTGTGCAGACAGGTTCTGTTCTTCCACCTGCAATTTAAAGCCAGGTTTAAGCTGTTACATGTGCTCTCTTGAGACAAAGCAATCTCAAGCTATTTATAGCATGCTTAGTGTGTCTTCATCTGCTTCATATATATTTTAGCGTTTCTGTCAAATAATGGTGCTACAGTTTCAGAGGTATGCTGGGTTTGCTGATGTTATCATGAAATGCACTGCATTTTGTACAGCATCTTTCTTACTTATGCTGCTATCGAGCACCACTGAGTAACAAGCTATTCCTCTAGATAACCGATTTTACTATAGGTTAAGCAACTATCAGATAAAAGGATGTGAGAAGTTCCAGCTGCTGTGGAACTTTTCCACTGCTCCAGATTTAAAATAACAGAACTTTCATGAGGAAAGAGAAATTTGCCTGTGGTGGCCAAGGAAGTCTAAAGAAACATGAGGCTCCGTGT
>JAHREE010000313.1:24368-61751 GCA_033628505.1 Tringa tobata | reverse complement strand
AGCCCTGCCAGCCCCGAGGGGAGAGCGGGAGGAGGAGGAGGAAGGGCTCCGGCCGCGTCCCCCCGCAGAGATTCCCTGTGGAGCCCCCGCCGGAGCGGGTGGGTTCTCCTGAGGGAGCCGCGGCCTGAGGAGAGACCTCAGCGGAGCAGGGGAAGGGCCTGAGGGGGCGACAGGGAGGAGCTGCTATGGAGTGGCCGCAGCCCCCCGTTGCCTTGCGCCTCTCGGGGAAAGGGTCTCAGGCAGAGGAGCGGGGAATGAAGAGTGAAGGTGAGCCTGGGAGGAAGGGCGGAAGGTGACGGTTGAATTTTGTCTTTTTTTCCTATCTAAATCTATTTTAATTGGCAATAAATTGCATTAATTTTCCCGAAGACGGGCCTGTTTTTCCCTTGAGGCAGTTGGTACGTGATCTCCCTATTTTTATCTAGACCCATGAGTTTTTTCAGGTTATATTCTCCCCCTGCGCGGCTGCGGAGCGGGGAGCCAGGGGGTGACTGGCTGTGTGGGAGTGGTGGCAGCTGGCCAAGGGCAAGCCACCACAAGCACTCTAACAACAGAAATATAAAATCAATACACTCACTTCAAATTGCATGAAGTTGAAAAAAATACGTTTTAAGCACCTCAGCAGCTTGGAAGGCAGGCAGATCTTGGTGCATTTGCACAACAGAGTTTTTACCGCTTATAGGCCTAATCAAATTATTCTATTAACGAGGAAAACAATATGAATTCATTCGTTGTGTATGAGCATATTTTAGCTTTAACTACATAAAGTTTGTTTTGTTTTCTTCAGTGTGTATTTTGTAAGTGATGGTCAGTGCTTTCCTCTCCCTTCTCCAGGGAGTTTTGCTGACTTTCAGCACCACTTCCAATATTTGTCCTTTTGTGGTGTGGTCCCTCACCTTTCTTTAAAGGACTCAGTTTGGAAATGCTGCATGAGATTGAGTGGCATGCTAGGACACCACCCCCAAATTAAACGAAAGTTTCAGATCATGGCTGAAACATAAGGTATTCATCCCACAGTGGCCATTCAAATTTGTCGTTTACCATGCGTAATAAAATTTTATAGGACAGCAAGAGACACAGTATTCTGAGCACCAATGCGTACACCGTTATTCGTGAGTAACCTCTTCTACTCTTGTTCTAGGTCAAAAGTAATACTGTGCTGCTCTGGGACTTCTGGGGAAAAAAAAAAAAGGAGAAGGCTGATCTGAAGGCTCATTTAAGTTCAGGTATTTGTTCTGAAAAAGGAAAAAAATATATAATTTAGGTGGGGCAACAAAAGAAAATGGTGACATAACAAGGTCAAACTATACTTAGGCAGTTTTTGGTAAAATGTTTTTGAATCCGAGCTGTCAGGCTTTCTGTCAGGCTTTCTCTTGGGACAGCAGAAACCTACTGAAACTGGGGACCTTCACACACTGCAGAAAAGTCAAAAAAAGTGATAAAATAATAGCCACTCTGCAAAGCCATTGCTTTATCTTCTCTTTCCTGTGAAATTTAGGAAAAACCTGGCGCTTCTAGTCATTACTGATCTATATGCTTTGTAATTCTATAGATATTATTTTACTTTAGACTCATGACAGATCATGTTACTCATAAAATGACTGTGTGGTGGTTTCCTTGTGTTCTATTTTATGTCCGTCAGTGGAATAGAAAAAAAATAAATTCTAGGGATAGGAAAAGCATATATTTGCGCTGTTCTTTGAAAAATGAGGCAACAGGTTGATTTTGGTGAAAATTTGGAAAAATGAATTATGTATCTTCCATGAGTGAAGATGCAGCCTCCCCAGCTACCTTGTCTTTTCTGGAAGTTGTTCTATGCAAAACTGAAATAATTTGAGTACTTCTAGTCCAGGTCATTTGAAAGTCAGATGTGCTCAGTTACTTCTGTGGCTCAGTTGAGGGACAGTAGTATCTTAAACTGCTGTTATTCTGCCCAAAGAAATTGCCTGTTTGTTAAACAGCTCATTTGAAAACACCATGAAAAAAATATAGAGTTGGCATATATCAAACTGTAGTACTAAATGTTATTTTGCAATTAATATTTTAACTTAAATTGTTGGCAAGAAAGTAATCTTTAAGGTATTTGACTCTATAAATGGTGGAGATTTTTTGAAGATCAGAAGATTTTTTTCTTTGCAAAAATCTTAGAAATCTGATCCCTAGAAAGAATATTGACATAATGATTTTTGTGGAAAAACTCTCCTCCTGAGATGTCTTTACTAAGTGTTTTGTAAAAATGAACCAAATAATATTAAAACGATAATTGGGAACAGTATGCTATCTTTTCCAATAATCACTGATTTTACTTTTATAGCTTAACAATTGTAATACTTTCACAAAATATCCAAACTACATGTCCTCAAAATATAAAAATTAATATGTTAGTTTATGTTTTTTTGAGTTTACAGCCCTTATTCTATAATTCACAATTCAGCAGACTCTGGGTGTGTTGTCTGACTTTGATATGCTTTAGACATTCAGAAAGGTGTTGGAATGTCTACCTTGAAGTGAGGATTTCTATTATTCGTGTTCGTCCTTCTCCATAGTTTCCTTGTTTGAAGACTAATAATTATAATTTAAGGAAGGTTATATTGTCTCGAAAGCTAAATAGTTCATCGATGGTTGTTAAATAGCAGAAGAAGAGTACTTTTTTCTTAACTTTGAGACTATTTCTAGAAATAGACTAGATAAACGAGAGGTTTTTCAAGGTGGGAGGGGGAATTCAGAGGCTTCAGCTCCAAGATTTTAAGAGATTGTTCAACCTCAAGTTACAGGTTTTGTTGGGGTATGTGTGGCAGGGGTCAGACTAAATAATTGTAATAAACTGGTCTAACTTTGTAATGTTGACCTTGGAATTCCAGCACTTGGTTCCTTCATATGTCTGTTCTGTGATGGAATAATTTAGTTCAACTTCCAAAACTAAGAATGCAGGATGATATTGGAGTGTTCAGCTGTCCTAAATGGCTCACTCAGATCCACAAACTCTTAGATTTAATTTCAAGCATTAGTTTTTTGGTCTTAGTTGTAGATTCAGTAAATTTTAATTATTACATAAGGATATAATGATAATGTTTTAGGCTTTTAAATGAGTAGGGCTTGAAATGCAACCTTTGAAGTCATAGTTGTGGAAAAGAATTGTTGAAATAATGTAAGTTAGAAGTCCTTTGCCCCTTTTCTGTTCAGGATCACGCTTTTGTAGAGGTAAGAGATGCATTACTCTTCTAACTCCTCTTGGCTGTTCTCATTGAATAAGATTCTGAACTGGAGCTAGATTCTAATCTAGGGGGCAAATCATCAGTGCAAGAGTAACCATGTTTTAATTGCAGGCCTCAAATGTGCATATTTATGCAGTATTTTAGTCTAGAATGACATTCTTATAGGAACTAACGGAAAAGCCAGAAGTGGTACATCCACACTCCTGTCAGACAAAGATGTAAAGAAAAGCAACTGGAAGAAAATGAGGGCACTAATAGGAAAAAAAAAAAAAAAAAAGATTCTCCTCTATCTCACAAGCCCACCTGCGTTTTAAGCAAAGGTACATTATTTTCTGGACATTTTAACTTTCAGTGTTAATTTTAAAACTCAACGAGGCCCAATTAGGACTTCCACAGTGTCATTTCTATAATAAAAGTAAACCTGAAAGTGATCACTAAGCCATGAAGTGCTATTAAAAGGGCATTGATGGTTATGGAAAGTAAGAAGGGAATTCTGAAAGGAATTCTAAATACCCTTCAAGGTAGATTATTTGAATTTAACTGTTTCACTAAGTGGACTGTTTATTCAAGATAGCCTTAATTTGATTTCATTTATTTTAATTTCCAAAAAAGAAAATTGATGAATATACTTTCAATCCAAATCTCCCATATTTTTGCTCACCTTCCTGTGTTTAAAACAGTGTGTATGTAGCAATATCATGCTAATTGGTTAAATACTGTGTTCCCATGCTTTGACACTCTAGAACATTAAATAATGCTTTTTTTTCTTTTTTAACATTGCTTCATTGTTTGGTTTGCATTTGAAAGTAGCGAGCGACAAAGAAATTCTTGTTTCTTTGCGAATAACTACATGTACTTTATGCAGGAGTGTTACCCTTTAGCACAGCATAAACAAAACACGTAGGAAATATTTTTGCAATTTACTTGATGAATTCTGGTGTTCTAAAGTAGGATTTGTCTTTCACCTTCTTCCCTCTGAAGGAAAGTTGTGTCTTACACTAGAAGTGGCAGTGCTGCATGCTGAGGAGGTTGAACATCCCTTCAGCTTCTTGAACACCGAAATCATGATATGGGTGATGAAAAGACTGGTGTCAAAGACATCTCTGTATTCCAGCAAAACTGCTGGTGAAAGATTATGACCTGAGATACAGAGAAAGGCTCTAGCATATAACTTGTCCATGGCTTTACAAATCCAGGTGCTGCTGAACTAAGCAGCCGTACCAGAAAGGATCTTTTGGCTAAAATCCAGGCAACACAAGAAACATCAGAACCCCCTCACTCGCTCCTAGTGATCCAATTTATCTATTATTAATATCAAAGATGAGGAAATCAAAAGATATTATTGCTGCTTTGAGAGTAGTGAAACCTCATCAGGCATTAAGATGTCAAACACCATATACTGGGTAATGCAAAAAAAGCAATGTTTATTCTTGGAAGTATGTGAGATTTTTCTGAAGAGTTCAAGTTGTACTAATATCTCTGTGCAAGTAATGAGTAAAATTTATCTTGTGTACTTACTGTATATAATTCTGGACAACTTTGCAGTGCTTATGAGCCATGGGCCATGAGTGTTCATTATCCATTAAGTTAAACCACCTATTTTTGACTGGTGTCATATATCTGCCAGTGTAGTACACTGAACTGCATGAAATCAGACTGCATCACAGTTTATATTAATATTCTTACAAAAAAAATACCCCTTAGTCTAAAGTACTGTGAGGTACTATATTAAAACAATTACCAAAAATTACAGAGAAAGTAGTTCCCAGAGGACTTAACTAAGATGTCTTAGTTCTGGCATAGAGAAATGGCCTCAAGATGAGCAATATGGTTTGACCTTGTAGCTAACATTAGGCCAGTTGCTGCAGATGGCAATAGTGGCTTCTTCTATATTGGGATGCAGCTATAGGTGAGTAGGGACTACTTTGTAACCGTAAGCTGAATTAAATGAGTGGAAGGGGTTTTTTTCCTAAGAAATCAATCAAACTATAGCATAGCAAAGATTCCTAGTCCAGTACTGAGATGATCTGGCTGGGAGACTTTGTCCTTTAGATATAAGATATGCTTTTAAATCTATATATATAAAAAAAAAAAAAGAAGTATAGCTTCATAAAATAAAATAAATTACCTTTATTGAGAGAATGTCATTACAGTACCTCATGTTGATAAGATTCAGTGTTGTGAGAGATCTTTTGTAGACAGTATGAGCAAAATGTGTGAAGTGCTTATCTGGTGATAAGTGTCTTGGAAGAAATTGTACTTGTGGACAAAGTTTTATTAAGGAAGATAGGTAGATAAATGTGCACATTCACAGTCACTTTAATTTCTTTTTCTCCCATTTTATTTACTCTCTTAGCTGTAAACAGGTGAATGCTGCATTATCTTTACTCTCACAAATATGGTGCAGCTCTGCTAGATGTATACATATGTCTATATGTGTATTAATGTTGGCTTAAGAAAACAAGAGTGAAGAGGGTAAAGAGTAGATGAAATTTACCGGGGGAGAGTAGATTAAATTTAGCATTTAGTGTATCACTAGAGAAGGACAGAAAAAACACAACACTATTCTACCATAAATTTTTCCAAAGCTCTGTAGGGTGTATCCTAAATCACAGTAAGTGCTGATGGCAACATCACTCCACCATTACAGTGTTGCTGTTGTGCTATCCTGCAACTTTTAAGTTATTTTATCCTTTGATTTCTATGGTTTTAAAAAAGAAGTAATGGGATGGAGAATCAGGTGCAATATCTCTTACCATTTCTTTTGTGGGTTTTATACCAACAAACAGAATTCCAAAACAGAGATGAAAATATTGTTTCCTCCTAGGCTTGGTGGATAACTTCTGACATTTTATAGAAGGGATGAAATTATCTGAGCATCTTTTGTAATGAATAAATTCAGTAGGTATATTCCATAATGGTAGCAATGGGCAAATAGCTTTGTCGATATTTATTTAAATGCTAGCTGATCTCACTACTTCTCTCAGATCTGACTATTGCAAGAATTCTCATAAGAAATCCACATCATCAAGTAAGATTTTCAGCTTCTTAAAGCCAAGGGCAAAACTCCCCAGGAGCTGGGAGAGCCGGGGGCAGACAGCAGGGAGAGGCAAATGCTTGTCAGGCCAAAAGGGCGGAGTGTGGTTGCGTTGAAACACAAGTGTGATTTAGCCAAGGTGGGAAGGGAGATGCGTCTCACACCTCACGAGAGCCTCGGCCAAGTTTGGCCAGTATTTACCCTTAGGGCAATGGTCCGTGTAGTGCTTACTCAGGGTTGCCAAGTGGTCTCAAGGTGTGTGTTCTCCCTTGTCCTCTCTGCGTACAGCCCTGTCTGAGCTTTAAATAATAGAGAAAGAAAGTACTGCTTGTTCTTCAGCCTCCAGAAAACCAAAATTTAATTTCTTTAACAATAAATCTGTCATAAAAGGTTATGTGAGAGAGAGGTGAATGTGGAAGGAGAGCTTAAAGCAGGGAGCCATAGCAACTGAACCTAAACCTGATCCAGATCTGAATACAGATTACTGTAAATCAGTGCCAGGCAGACAAGGCTGCACAAGTAAAACAGATCTTGTTTATTTTTAAAATTTTCTATTAATTTGCTTGATCTTGGAGGCCAGGTTATTATCTTTTAACTACACCTTAATAGTATTGCACACCCCTCTAGTTTTGTCGTTAGCATACCCACCATGCTTTCCAGACAGTCTGAGGGAGCAATTGCATTAGGCTATTTTATTTTTTAAACATTTACAATACTATTAAAGAAAAAATAAACAACTCTAAACCTTTTTCATTAAGCGTTTTGTCTGGTATATCACAGACATGGAGCCAGAACTGATGTATTGTAGGCATAAAGGAACTGTTAAACTTAAGAGTTCTAGTAGCAGTTTCAACTGAATTACATTTACATTATTTTTTATTCAGTTGCGGCCTTTCTGACTCTTGTAGCTACCAGGCTTCTGAAGTGTCTTACTCCCAGACAGCTGAGAATCCACATGTCAGGACGTGTGATGGCAGTATATGTCAGGCACATCAGAAGATGTGATGAGAAAGGGCTGCATAATGGTAACCTGACGTGTTGTATATTCACTGCAGGCAGGGATCGGTGAACTTTGGGTCCTCCACGGTAGCCCAGCTGCAGCACTGTGACCCTGCACTCTTGCCGTGGTGGGAGCTGGTTAGATACCACGAGCTCATCCCTTAACAGAAGAGGGTAACCAGTAGTGTCTAGCTTGAAGGTGAACAGAGGAGGAGACTGTTGCAACATGCCACAGTTGTACAAAAAATCGTTATCTGTAAGGTGATAGACTATGAAAATTAGTACTTTGCAAAATCACACATGTAATGTATCATATAATATTTTCTTGCATTAGAAGTCTGTTACTTCTAATAGTAAAAATAACATCTTTGAAGAGACATGAAATATATGGAATGCAGCACAAGCTTAGAGTAAGTTCTCATCCCTCTTTCTTGCATAAATCATGGGTTAAACTAATGATATTCATTTTAAGCAGAACAGAACTTTTAGGCTGAGCCATTGGACTACTCTTTGTTAAAATCAGTGGAAAGCCTGTATTTATTGGGTATGCAATGCCTGTGCAAAATTGTACAATGAGATTAGTTATGTCAGTAATGTGGGTGTTTGAATATATGTAGGAATACTCTCTAAACCAAAATCCCATTCCCAAGGTCATAGTTACATCAAGGACTTAGTTAAAGAAGTGATTACATAGGATTAAAAGAAAAATAATCCCACAAACAAAACAAACCCCTTTGATCAATCAATCTTTTGAAATTCTTGGGAAGGAATGCACAAATTGTTACTGCTGTAGTATAAAGCATAACTGATTTTGTAGCAACTGTAAAGTTTCTTGCTACTGCTGAAATAATTAAGTACCAGTCTTTACGTTTAGTAAGGGCAAGACATACTATTCAGCAGAAGAAAATCTTGCCAAAATACTTGAACTATACAAAAAAATATCAGAGCTGTATTACTGCAAGTAAGTTTTATTTACTGGGATAGTAAATATGAACTTATACCTGATACACAATTTAAAAGGTTTTAAAGTGATTTTTCCACTTCTTTATTTCCATTCATTCCTGACTCATACTTCTTTCCATTCCTTCATACTGTTACTAAAATTGTGGGAGTTCTCTCCTACAATAAGTAGCTTAATGGTTAATAGCAATTTTTTGAATTCCTACAGCAACTCCCTGAAGATTTTTAAGGGAGAATGAAAACTCATAACCCAAACAAGGGTGTGTTAAATATTCAGAAAACAAGCAACAGGAAAAATAAAACATGCCTTTTATTATTTTTTTTTCTTTGTGGGACAGTTGAGTAACTAGTTAAAATGTAATATACGAAGGAAAAGGCAAAGACTCATTGAAACCAGTTCTATTCTGTGAAGATACTGGTACTGTCAGAACTAAGCAACTCTCCTGCCCCTGGTCATTTCAGAAGTCATCATTCAGAAAATGCCTTTATCGTGGTGGTTCAGGTAAATGTAATTGAGCCGTCTCACATGCAGTCAACTGTATACTTAGAAGTCAAAGAGAATTCTTTCTATAACAGTCATATCATCTCCCCAAAACAGTGGTATTTCTTTTTTCTTCCTTCTTTCCTTTTTTTTTTTCTTTTTCTTTCTTTTTATTTTTTACTTTTTCTCTCCTTTTTTCCTTCTTCTTTTTTTTTTTTTATTTTTAATCACGGTGCATATTACATACTATGTTAAAAACTGAGCAAAGTTTTATACAGAAGATCAAAGACCGTGAATAAAGACCAAGAACCAAGTTCCAGTCAGTTGACTGCAGAGGCTGGACTATGAGATGGATGTATTCAGCACAGCACAATAAGAAAGACCTGGAGTACTTGCCATAGAAATCCTACTCAAAATCCAAATTGATTAGGCCAATTTCCATTTGCCGAGGCAAAGCCAGGAGTATAGCAATTATTTTTTGATTGTGTAGATTGATTATGATGATCACCCAAATATGAAAATTAAGGAAATTTTGATTAGCATAAGAGCTTAATTTTTCTAACTGTTGCATATCAAAGTACTTGTAAGAGATGTTGTCTGGGTGGTTTAAGAAATTGATGAGCTTTGCATCTCTAGTAAATGTTTTTAAACTTTAATGTAGGTGATAGGTGTTTTATGGATGCTTGTTGCAAACATGCACATTACTAATTAGAAGCTTTGGCAGAGCTGTTTGTATCCATAGCTCAGAAAAGGACAGCAGACTGACGGTACAAACCTATGAAGTACTGCTATTTCTTGTGTCTTGGTTTAACCCCCACCACGCAGCCACTTCCTCACCCCCTTTTCCCCCACAAGGGAGCAGAGAGAGAAAAGGAAGGGAAAGGAGAAAAACTTGCAGGCTGAGGTAAAGACAGTTTAATAGAACAATATCAGAAAAAGAAAAATAACACTAATAATAACTGTAATAGCAATAATAATAATAACATCAGACAGTCTGCCATCACTGCCTGGTGAGTTGGGACCATTCTGAGTAGTGATTGCAGATTCCTGCCCCCCAGGCTAACCCCCATATATATACTGAGCGGGATGTCTATGGTATGAAGTATTTCATCGGCCATTCTGTCGTTCTGTTTACTCTTCTATGGGAAGTTGAAAAAAAAAGTCTTTAAATAATGTTAACATCACTTAGCAACAACTAAAACCAGTAGGTATTATTTCCTTTCGTGACAATCGCTAGAAAGAGAAATTAACTCTTTCCTGGCTGAAACCAGGACACCCTAGCAGGTGGAAACATCGATGACTTAACTGTTTAATGCAGTTTGACTATTTAACTGTTTGTACTTATTGACCATAATCATATTTTCAACTAACCTGTGTACTCACCTGTTCCACAGACTTGTTTGTGTTTCCAGATACATCCCTTTGACTATAACAGTAAGTGGGTGGGCAGTGTTCTCTTTGTGCTAGTCTGAACAAAGGCTGTGTGCCTAATTAATTTTTCATTAACTTGCTTTTTGCCCAGTTCTGTTCAGAGCATCAGCATTTGATTGTTGCAGTTCACATCCAGAAGTCCAGATGATGATGGTAAAGAATGTAATAGCACTTTGGGAGTCAGTGCCTGTCAGGTTAGGTGACTACATTACTGCTAATTGCATGAGGAGGGGCTGTTTACCTCTGCAAGTATTTGGGTATTCAAAGCCTGTGCACACCCTTAGAATCAGAGGAACAATTCAGGGTTATTGTCCATTTTTACTATGGATTTTGATTAATATCATACTACTGCTGCAAGCAGCTATTTGAGGAATGAGTGAGGTGGGATTTATTCTTTGTGTGTGTTTTTTGTTGTTGTTGTTGTTGGGTTTTGGTGTGTTTGGGGTTTTTTTAATAGTGAAGATGATGACCTTTTTTTACAGCTGTTACGAGGCACAGATATTTGTGAATATTTCCAGTCTGTTGCCAGCTATTAGCTGGAATATCAAATGAGCTATTTAAGGAAACATTCAAGGGACAGTCCTACAAGATCACAGCTCTCTGTCAAAGTTTATACAGCTCTTAAGCAGGGCCAGTCTGCTGTGTACAAATTGAACCACAAAGAAAAATGATTACAGGTTTTCCACAACTGGAAAATATTTTTTGTGGATATCTGTTCCCTTCCATTATCACCAATGTTCCATGCACAGCAATGGATTCTTCTCTTGATCTAAGCACATACGTGTTTATTCAATGTGTTGTCTTTCTTGGCTCTTTCAATACAAGCCTATCACCTGGGGACAGAAGAGGGGGAAACCAGAAATGATCATTTGGTGCCTGCCTAAGAGGAGACCATTGTGGTTTACAGTATGACACAGGCTTCTTCTGAGAGTTGAGTTCTTATACTACACTAACAGTATAGGGAGTGGCCACAGTTTACAGTAGGATATATTACAAATCAGATATGATTTCTCCTTGAAACAGTTAACACATTAACTCTTGCCAGTTCTATACAACTCTTCCCTCTGCACCTCCCTGCAGCCCATGGGATTCTTCACCCAGAGTGTGTTCATAAGGTTTTTCATCTTTGTGTGGGGATGACCATTCCGAAATCCTTCNTGAGGTGGGATTTATTCTTTGTGTGTGTTTTTTGTTGTTGTTGTTGTTGGGTTTTGGTGTGTTTGGGGTTTTTTTAATAGTGAAGATGATGACCTTTTTTTACAGCTGTTACGAGGCACAGATATTTGTGAATATTTCCAGTCTGTTGCCAGCTATTAGCTGGAATATCAAATGAGCTATTTAAGGAAACATTCAAGGGACAGTCCTACAAGATCACAGCTCTCTGTCAAAGTTTATACAGCTCTTAAGCAGGGCCAGTCTGCTGTGTACAAATTGAACCACAAAGAAAAATGATTACAGGTTTTCCACAACTGGAAAATATTTTTTGTGGATATCTGTTCCCTTCCATTATCACCAATGTTCCATGCACAGCAATGGATTCTTCTCTTGATCTAAGCACATACGTGTTTATTCAATGTGTTGTCTTTCTTGGCTCTTTCAATACAAACCTATCACCTGGGGACAGAAGGGGGGAAACCAGAAATGATCATTTGGTGCCTGCCTAAGAGGAGACCATTGTGGTTTACACTATGACACAGGCTTCTTCTGAGAGTTGAGTTCTTATACTACACTAACAGTATAGGGACTGGCCACAGTTTACAGTAGGATATATTACAAATCAGATATGATTTCTCCTTGAAACAGTTAACACATTAACTCTTGCCAGTTCTATACAACTCTTTCCTCTGCACCTCCCTGCAGCCCATGGGATTCTTCACCCAGAGTGTGTTAATAAGGTTTTTCATCTTTGTGTGGGGATGACCATTCCGAAATCCTTCCAAAATAGCTGGAAATGGAAGGCACTCAGCAACAGTTCAGTAGCTTACGTGGACAGCCCCTTTTTAAAAATTAATAGAAGCTGAAGTTGCTCTACAACTGTTTTTGCTCAACAGTTGTTTAGTTAGGGCTTCTCTCTTTCACCTTTCATTTTTTATGAAACCTCCTGTCCCTGGAATGTGACTGTCTAAATATCTAAAAGCTAATGTAGAGGTGGACACATTTGGGTTATAAGCTATGTAATCTTTTAAGCGCCTTAGTCCCTCATTCTCTTTGTGTAAGCAGCGGGGTGCACGTGACCAAAGTTTAAGCTTTAACCTCTGTTCTCCTCACCTGGGATGTGCATAAGGCTGTCAAATGATTGAGTTGCTCAAGTCTTACAAGTGGGTGGGCTGGCATGTTCTTGTCTCCTGGCTGGAGGTGCTAAGCCTCATTTTGGTCATGTGATGGATGAAATATGAGGGATGATGGACATTAAAAAAAAATTTAAAAAGAAGATGTGTGGGATCCTCATGAGAGAGTGTGGCAGATGGTTCAAGTTCAAACTTGAAGGGTCTTGAAGCATCTCTGAAAAAGAGGATGGCAAGCTTGTGGTACATATCAGATGAATGAATTTTCCTGGCAGACTAACCACAATCTGTATCTTACAAATGCCTGAATTAATTCAGTCTCCGTTTATGGCAAATGTTTGTTGCCCTTCAGAGGAATTTATAATTGCCACAGCTAGTTCATGCAGTTGACAAGTGGGTGTACATACCTTGCATTTCAAACATAATAACAGTCTTTCAGGAGAACTGTTTTGGGAGCAGGTAAATTTGCATACCAATAACAAGAAAGGAAATTGCATGCACTGTTGAGACTCAGGAAAGTAGAAAGGAACAAAATTGATAAAGGGAGCAGAATAGTCTTGCTGTGTGATTTGTTTCTGGCTCTAATGATATAGAAGGCTTGATAATGAGGCCTAAGGCTATTTCAGACAGAGTTTGCTCAGTACCTTCATCTGCTTAGTACTCACAATGGCTTGAAAGGGACTCGGGCTATGCTGGTCTACTGTGCACCAGCACTAGTTACAAAAGAAAGATTATACCCCAAGTGTGTATTATTTTCTCTGCTATTATTTCCATACAGCTTTAGACAAGGTGATAGTTTCTACAATCCTAAGAAGTAGCAAGGACTCAAACATTACTGCTTTGTAAAATCTAAAGGCAAAGTTTTGGAGTTAACCTTTACTGAAGTGGACAGTTTTAACTCATGCTGAAATAGATACCTTTACTTCCTTGTTCTTATCCTTTTGTCTGTGTAATGTTGGGTTTCAAATATATTGTAGAGAATTCCAGCTTCTTGGAAGAAAAGAGATTATATGTGTTAGGGGTGATTAGGTAGTTCACAGCATAACTGACTTTACTAGAGCAGTCTTCTTTTTAGCTTCTCCTTATATCACACTCTTCTGATGTTTGGCTTTTTTCCCACGTCCTTTCAGTGTTTGGGACACTGAATTTGAGTATCATTCATTTTGAGTATCCACTCAATGCCAGATTTTCTAAAATATACTTCATCAATTACATTCACTCTTACTTGTTTTCAGTTTGCTTCCAGCTGTGTGTTCATAGTCATCCTTCTTAGTCCAAACAATTATTTCATATGCAAGCCCTTGTGGGCTTTATTAGGAGCAGGAATTGATAAAATTAATCAGGTACAAAGTGTGGTGCAGTCCTGTCAAGTCCATGCACAAAATTTTGTATGTACAGCATTCAGAGGAACAGAGAAGAGCCAGTATGTATTTCTCAGAAAGACCCAGCCGGACTATCTAACGTTAACTGTGCCCAAAAGAAGCTGCCTCTGGTAAAGAACCTCTGGTAAAGAACCTAGCTCTCCAAGTAAGGTTATGACTCTGGCTCAGCTCTGGTGGCTACTGCAGTGGCCAGCATCTTCTACTGTACCCAACTGTTCCTCTGAATAAAGGGGCTTTTTAGTGGGAGCATTAGCCTGAAAAAGTTGTGCTCAACTGCCTCATCCATTTTGGCACTTCAGTTCGTCACCAGCGAGAGATCTGCTTCGTTCTAGCTGTGAATGCTTTTCCAGTTTTCTGCCACCACATTCAAGTCAGTCTCTTGCTACACAGCTGTTGATGAAGTAAGGCTTTAGTGTAGGTATGGGCAGCTGATGAGAGTTACGGATTTCTCTCTGTCTGGTTTCTCTCTTTGTTGGAGTGGCATATACTTATCATAGGTTCTCTTAGGGATTCAGTCTAGTGTATTTACTGGCAAATGTGCTGTTTATATTTCAGAAACAGTTACAAACTGGCAAGCGGAATTCACCTGGATCCATTTCAAGAAAGCATACCTTTTGTCTGTAGCCTGGCAAGTAAAGATTTATTACATGACTCAGGGTGTTCTAAAACTTGCTATAGATGATATGCTATTAAATTTGGGTAGATTAGAAAAGAAAGATGCTAGTCAGTAAGCCTCTGTTTGAGGACTTTGAGGTAAAGGAAAAAAATCCCTTTTTCTAAAAAGAATATAAAATCTCAGGCATGTAAGTACAGTGGGTATATATATGTGTCTGCATGTATTAGTGTTTCTCCATTTGAGGTATCTGTCATGTGTAATCAGGCAATCTGATTAAAATAACATAATTGAAAGGTGGTACAGGTCTATCAGCACACCTAGACCAGTCCATGTCAAAGAGTTTCCTCTTTGGTATACTTGCTATCTTTTCTCTTGTTTAATTTTCACTGTGTCAGACCAGTAGGTCAAGTAATTTCTTCTTCAGGTTTCAGTGTCTGTAATCCTACTGAGTACCCAGCCTAAATTTTTTGTGTCTCTATTTGCTGTTATTACCACTATGTTTTTTGTCCCTTTTTTCCATTAGGCGTTGGCTGATGTCATGAGATCAGAACCTCTGTGATTGTTTGAGAGTGAAAAGTTTCTCAGTCAGAGAGTTGCAGAGAAAAGCTTGTCCTTGTGATCAACATGTAATAATTATTACTGGCCTTTTGGAAGCCCAGGCCGTAAAAGTGGTGAGCTGCTGTGTAACATCTGTGTAATGCAAGAACCTCCAAACTCACTGAGACTCTAGCCCAGGCTCCTTCCCTTGACAGTGGACAAAAAAGAAGTGTGTGGAAAAAGTGTAAGAAAAGGGCCAATTGAAACTTACAGTCTGAGAAGATTCTTTCAGCCACAAACAAGCTGGGGCAGCTCAGGGATTCCTGCTCTGGGGTGATTTAGTAACTTCCAGTCTTCTGGGAATGTTGACTGCGGTAAGAACTAGAGACTGTTCAAACATCCTCCTTTCAGCATCTCAGTGAAAATATAAATTTAAGTTGTAGAAAATGACAGAAATCAGGAAAATAATAATGATTTCTCCACAGTAGCACCCAAGGCTTTAGCACTTTGGGGCTAGATAAAACTCATTCCGACAAGGAAGTGTATTACATTATAACATACAAATGAACATCTGCACTGAGGCATGCAGCATGGGCAACAAACAGAAGGAGCTGGAAGCCATTGTGCAGCAGGAAAACTATGTTATAGTTGCCATCACATAAACATGGTGGGATGAAACGCGCAACTGGAGAGCTGCTATAAACTCTTCAGAAGGGATAGGCCAGGATTGAGAGGCGGCGGAGTGGCTGGTGATTTAGATATCCTCTGTCCCATTTCTTCTTTTCTATTGCTGATACTAGTTTTAGTTGAATATATTCATTGAAATGTCTGCTCCTGAGAAAAATCTGTTTTTCTGCTCCCTGTTTTTCTGATCTGCCTTTTCATTTATAAGATCTGCAAAGAGTAATTTTTATTGCATCAACACTTAAATCACAATTTTAATTTACATTGAATCTTCCTCTAAAAAACCCAATTATTTATGAAGATGTTACCGTAGCTGTTGTGAAAAGAAATTTGATTTTGCGTTATCTTCATGTTCAGTCAAAAATTGGTAGGGATTGCAGCCGGTGATAATCACAGGACACTGTATAGCTCTGCCTTTGATATCAGTGTTATACAAATGACTTCTCGCCTTGCAAAACTCCGTAATACAACAATTCAAAACAAGAAGAAAAAAGCTGTGATTCCTGCTTTCCTAGAGGCCTTCCATCATTTACATTCACCAGTGAAATGCTGGCGTGTACCTCAAGGACTAATGACAATGAAAAATGTTGTATTAAAGAAGAGAAATCTTTCATAACTTGCATACTAACACACTGAACTCATTACAGCTTGTCTTACTACAGCATGCTCTTTTATGTCTGCTGTAATGCACTTCATTTTCAAGAGACTATGACGTGCACTGATTCTGCAAGCATTTTTTCTCTTCCTTATTTTCAAAAGCTGCCCTTGGTTGTCATAAACTACTTGCTTATAGGATACAAATTAGGCACTCGGGTTTTCTGCACTGACTAATATCAAGATCTGAAAAATTATATTTAAAATGTATCTGGGGCAAGTAACTGTTTTCCGTTTTCCTAGAGCAGAGTACTTGTGACGTTGCAGCTCAGGAGCTGCCAGCAACCTCAGCGTTTTTATTAAAATAGTGAGTGGTTTGTGGCAGAGGCTGTCTTTTGCTGTGATTTATGGTTTTTTGTAGCACGTGCAGGGAAACTGCATTCATGGTTTGAAGTTCTAGGCATTATCGTGTTATGAGCAGTCAATAAGCAACATACATTTTTGAAGGGTTCAAGTTGAAATGTGTAATTTCTTGGAAGTGAAACATTGCTTTGTTTTTGATACATACCATTTATATAGGTGTGGCCGCAACTCTGAGCTACACCTCCAACATTTACCATGACACCTTAATTTGCCATTCAGTAAGCTGTTTGGTCCTTCTGTAGTTTTCTCCTGAAAAAAACTCTGGTATTAATATTCCTGGCTGCATTTGCTGGAAGTAATACTATAGATAACTCTTTGCTCTCAATGGGCCTTTCATTCCACAAGAAACTCCCACTAAACTCTTGACTCAATAAAATACATAAACATGTTTGACTTTAAACCAATCTAAAAGACAGAAGAATAATGGAAAGGTTGGAAATGAGCATGTGAACATCTGCAACGTATCTCCAAAAGACTATTTCTGCAATTGATTTTAAGTGACCTGTGTCCAAATCTTGCTGAAAATGGAAAAATGTCATGCAGAGAGACAAAAAATAATTGAACAGTAGTTGCAGTTTTCCGAAGAGCTCTGCTCCAGCAACTGTGAAAGCAAATTGCTCTAAGTCATAATAAAAGAATGTTTCAGATATAAAAGCATCCCAACTCGGTTGTCCTAAAGGATTTGTCTGTTAGACATATATGTTGAAGATGTATTTTTACATTTTTCATTGAGTGTGGCCAACTTGATTCTTTATAGTTCTATAAACTATGTGTTCTGTGCCTCTTTCAAAGATAACAGCCTTCGCAAATGAAACTCAGCTACTTGACATTATGCTTTAGTATAATAATATGAGATTGACCTAGGCTGCTGTTCTGAACAGAAAAGTGACTATAAAAATGATATGATGAGTTTTCAGAAAAGCAAAAAGAAAATGCAGAGTCAAGTTAAAGAAAGGCTTAGACTATCCAAAAGCTATCTTTAGAACACTGGAAACCCAGGTTCGTTTAGTGGCATCTCAAGCTGTCTAAGTAGGGTAAACAGGATTTTATTTTATTCCTATAACTAAACAAGAAGAAATCTAACATTAACTGTACACTTCAATACAATGCATCAAAAGATACTCATCACCTGCCCCTCTTTTAGACAGCATATCCCTGCACAATAAGATACATTTTCAAAAACAATTGACCAAATCAACATAAGGTGAATGAACTGTGCAATGTCAATAAATAACATGTTACTTCAGTTCACCTTTCAAAAGAAAAGAAGAAAACCTCCTACAACTCATTGACACCTGTAAGAGCCTGCTTGCCTTTAAGCCAGCCTGAAAGAGAAAAGATGTAGATGCTGAGAAATTACTCATTCGTCTACTAAATGTTTCTTTTTGATAGAAAGGCAAAGGAAAGAGTATGATGGAATAGGATAGGAGAAAAGAGAAAGGTCAGGTAGGGTGTAATATCTTGAAGAAGAATTTGGAAAGAAGTGTAAGAAAACATCTAATAGTCCACAATTGAACACTGATGTTGACTTCTGTCTTCATGGTGGTATCACAGGTCTGCATGTACAGGTTACCAAACAGTTAAAAAATACTAAGTGCTGATACTATTGCACTATTTGTGACAGTACTTTTGTGTTACTGAGCCTCACCTCATTTTCAGACCATGCAACAGATTGTTAAGCACTAGAAATCCAATGTGAATCTGAAACTTGCCTCTTTTTTGTGCTCTGCACCAAGACCAAACTATGCCACATAGGGCTAAAGAAAAACTTGAGATCAAGAAGTAGGACAAATAGTTGTGGCAGCAGAGATCACTCAGTTTAAACAACGTGGTCTCTCAGTAGCAGGTAGGGATTGCTGGGTCTGGTACAGTTGCCTTCTGCCATCTGGCTGCACATGGTTTGAACGGGCTTGCAAAAAAATTGCTGTCCTTTGCATGCCTGCATTTAAAGTAAACTAAACTTCTGGGGTTTTGGCTTAAAATGCTCTGATGCATACTCTGTCAGCTCAGAAGCTGAACAGTTAGGAAAAAGAGCCATCTTTGTAGCATGCCTGGGAGGGAAAACTGCAAGTGGTAAATTGGTCGGCCAGCCCAAGCCTTACCTTGCCTTTGTGAAGGCAGGTTAAATTGCACACAGTCAGTTATTGATGCTCAGGTGAACTTTGGGTAACCCAAAGCTACAGTAGCTTAGTCAGGGTATATAACCTTGGCTTTCATTTTTAAATAGCTAAATTAACTCAGTGACAGAACTTTGGATCCTGCCATTCCCAAATATCTCCCTGCTCATTATATAACCTTATATGCTTCAGTGAATATGAGTGCACTGAGTGCATTTTTAAATTCTGAAAGTTCCCATTAAAATTTGAGCTCGAACAGCCCACCAAGATAGGGATTTAATCCTTCAAACTCTGATGATATTTGCAGGTCTAGGACCTTGACTGACTTCTTTTTTACTTTATGGAAATTTAATGCAAAGCTTATTTCAAATCAAGTGCTACATGCCAGTGACACATCAGAAATGGTTACAATTTTTCCTTTCATTAAGAAATAGAAGAATCAGAATCTGAATTTAAATGAAAATGTTAAATAAACATACTGAACCAATTCTAAGTATTTCTTAATGGGAAATTAGAGCATGAAATTATATCTTCATGTAAATGTAAATTTCAGCTTTATGTTAATGAAAAATAATGTTTTAACTGCATAAAAGCTTGTTTGAGCTTAGTGTGAATCCAGTAAGGATAGTTTAAACAAATATAAAGGTGAAATACCTCTTCACTCTAAAAAGTAATAGTAGAAGACCCACTTTGAAATGTACTAGACTATGTTTTACAATTTCCTCCACTCTTTATTATAAACAAGTGTTTACATCCAAACCAACTTAGACTGGTGAAAGTACTGTTGTTAAAAAAAGGAACAATCAGGTCCTTTGAACACTCGGTCCTTTGAAAAAATAGCCCACAGAAATTTCTTAATTTTGTCGTTATTACAGTGTGAGGTGACTGAATCAAGCTAAAATACAGAAATGTTCCATCCTTTTATGTCCCATAAATGCAAATGAAAACATTTTCACCAAACAGCTTTACTGATTAGAAGAACACTCAAAAAAATGGGAGCATTGTGTAAGACTGAAAGTAGTTTGAATTCAGTAGGATAAAGCTGAATCATTTGGGATTATCAGAAACAACAGCAGGAGAACTGAAAACAAAATGGAAAAATGCTTTCAAGTACATCCTGCAGTAAGCCAAGACAGAAGTTGTGTCTTCAGAATAGTCATAGTTTCTTAACTTGAAATATTGAGTCACTCAGAACTCAAAAAAAAAAACCAACCAAAAAAATTAGTAATTTAAAAATACTAGTGTCAAACATAGCATTTTTGTTACGTTTTTCCTATTCGGGTTTATAGAACAACTGTAGAACTATATTTTCAGGTTTTTTTCTCTCCCTGAACTTAAGGGTTAGACATTTGGCTTTGTTTTTTAATGAGAGTTATATTTTCATGTGGTACCAGGACTGGTATGGAAGAAAAATAAGAGGCATGCAGGCAGTGATAGGGACCAGGGAAAAGGAACAGCTAATTGCATCAATTAGAGTTGCAAACTTGTAACAGAATGGACATAACTGTCGTCCCACTGGCCATGTTCCAGTTACTCCCTCATTTTGAATTAATTTTCAAACATTTAGAGACATTTTAAAATTTCAAACTCATTAGAGCATAATAGATGCCTAATCTGAAACAAAAAAGAAAAATCTAGGTTATATATTGATATTTCAGCCTAAAGTGTCCATATTGCCAGAAAAGAAAAAATATCCTCTGGTTCAAATTTATACAGAATCTGGCATAGAAGCATTGCATCAGCAAAGAGTGATTCATGGATTTGCACAGGTCGTACAATCATAGAGTATCTCAAATTGGAAGAGACCCATTCGGTCATTGAATCCTGCTCCGTGCAGGACTACCTAAGACTAAACTATATGACTTAAGAGTGTCGTCCAGATGCTCCCTGAACTCTGACAGTCTTGGTGCCATGACCACTTCCCTGGGGAGCCTGTTCCAGTGACCGACCACCCTCTCCGTGAAGAACCTTTTCCTAATGTCCAGTTTGAACTTCCCCTGACGCAGCTTCATGCCATTTCCTTCTATCCTACTGCTGGTCACCAGAGAGAGATCAGCGTCTCCTCCTCTGTTGCCCCCCTTGAGGAAGTTGTAGGCCTCCAGGAGGTCACCCCTTAGCCTTCTTCAGGCTGAACAAACCAAGTGACCTTAGGTGCTCCTCGTAAGTCTTACTCTTGAGACCTTTCACCATCTTGGTTACCCTGCTCCAGACTCACTTGAATAATTTGGTGTCCTTCTTATATTGAGGCACTCAAAATTGAACACCGTACTTGAGACAGGGCCACACCAGAGCAGTGTAGATTGGGACAACCACCTCCCTCTACCAGCTTGCTATGCTGTGCTTGATGCACCCCAGGGCATGCTTGGACCTTCTGTCTGGCAGGGCATACTGTTGACTCATATTCAACTTACCATCAACCCAAACCCCCAGATCTCTTTCCGTGGGGCTGCTCTCCAGCCTCTTGTCCCCCAGTTTGTACCTATAACCAGGACTATCCCATCCCAGCACTTTCTCTTGTTAAATTTCATACGGTTGGTGATTGCCCAGCTCTCTAGCCTATCCAGATCTCTCTGCAAGGCCTCTCTACCCTTAAGGGAGTCCACGGCTCCTCCTAATTCAGTATCATCAGCAAAGTTATTTGACGTTTGTTTGATTCATGTGTCCAGAATGTTTATAAAAAGGTTAAAGAGCACTAGGCTTAAAATTGAGCCCTGGGGAACCCCACTGGTTACTGGCCACCAGCTGGATGTAACCCCATAGACTGTAACTTTTTGAGCCCAATGCGTCTGCCAATTTCTCACCCAACCTACTATGGACTTGTCTAGCTGTCTGCTGGACATTTTTTGTCCAGAAGCATATAGTGACAGACAGCATCAAAAGCTTTGCTAAAATCCCAAACTGCCACATCTACTTGCTTCCCTTGGTCAAGGAGATGAGTGGCCTTGTCATAAAAGGAAGTTAAGTTGGTTAAGCAGGGCTTCCCATCCTGAACCCATGTTGGCTATGACCGACGACTGCATTGTCTCTCAAGTGCTTTTCAGTAACTCTTAAAATCACCTTCTCCATGATTTTACCATGCACTAAAGTGAGACTGACAGGCCTGTAATTATCAGGGTCTTCCTTTTTACCTTTCTTGAAAATTGGGACAACATTTGCTAGCTTCCAGGCAACAGGGACCTCTCCACGATTCTCAAGGCCGTTGAAAGAGGTCCCACAGTAACATCGGCCAGCTCTCTCAGTACCCTGGCATGGTAAGATGGGAATAAGCATCCAGGATGAATTTCCAGGAAGATAGTATCTATCTAAATCTTACAGCCTTCCTCCAAGTAAATGATCTGGAGTACCTTTGCCATGATAAATAATCCTGTGCTTGGCCTCATGTAACAAAAAATTATCTGTTAAATAGTAAAAAACCCTCAGATATTACCAGTGATACACCACTCTGAAAGGCAGCAGCAATTAGCCGGCTTAATGTCAAGGGGAAGTGTCAGATAAATACAGAAACAGAAAAATAAACTACGTTGTTATTCTTGCATCCTGTCTATGAATAGACAAGTGGCCTTTCTTTGATAGGACCAAGCAAAGAAAGCAATGCTTTGTGTCCAAACCACACTTCAAGTCCAACCAAACACTGCATTTATGAGTATATCGTTGTATTTTCTCTATGGAGCAGACATTTTTTTCGGTTGCTGGATAAATTTGTCTGTCAGAAAAAAGTATTTGTTAAGATGACAGGAGTGCCAGCACAGAGCACTAATGGAGCTAGAGTTACCAACAATGTAATAAGCCATCCTCCTTTGAAGACAGATGAAAATAGTTTAATCAAGATCTGGAAAGCAATTAATGGATTAATTACTTCAATTCTGCGTACAATATACTTTTCAGTGTTTTGTTTTGTACATTTTTAAGGAGACAATACCAGTTTGAGGGGGGAGGCACATGTTTTGGGGCGGTTGAATCAGTTTGAGTTGTGCTTTTTTTCTTCCTAAAGCAGTATGTATTTATTTTTTCTTAAGCCAATACAAGCCCTAATAAGGACATGATTATATTCAGGAAAGAAAAATAAAAAAGGAGACTTTTGGGATTTTAGTTTCCCTGTTGGTATCACTTGGTGTGGTTCTTGGTGTTCTTATTCATATTCATACTGGGACTGTGTCCTCCTCATTGCGTTCTTCTCTTTCCCACTGGAAAATAACTGATAATATGCATGTAATTATCGCTCATTTGAAGAGTCATATGACTTGACTGATTTAAGAAAGGCTTTAAGGGATGCACTGAATGAAAGAAAATGTGATAAATTTGAGGGCAGTTTTGTTTCTCAGGCCATTCCCTGTGTCAGAAGTGCTGATGCAGACCAGTGGGACTACTCAGGGTGTAAAATAAAGAATGCATGTAAGAGCATGGTCAGAAGTTAATTTCAGCAGCAGCTAAAACAAATACATTTGACTTTGTACTGAAGGGGACCAGGAGCACATTGGCATTTGCAGTTTATCAGGGGGATAGTAATGATCAGCTCAGATATAACCGCTTTAATTGACTGTGCCTAAGGTTCAGATGCAGAAAGACTAATTCTTATTTGGCTCCTAACTTTTCATTTCACTGGGACAGGAACCTAGATGGGAACTAGGAAGTTAAATATCTGATTGAATTTAGGTTTTCATCCTCTCAGAATCAGAGAGTGATGCAGGAATTAAGGACTAGGCATTTCATTTTTGTCACTCAGGAGGCACAAATCTGATTTAAACGTGTGCCAAAGTGAATTAAGACTCTGAGTATTGGTGTTAATTGGGTTGCAAATTATACACCCCTTTGTTTACTGTTTGGTTTATCTTAAGTTTCTTCTGCTATGTTGCATTGGTTTACAAGTAAAGGATAACTACTGTATCATTTGTTCTGTAGATAATACCAGAATTGAGGATAAGCTGGCACAACCGCTTTTGAAAACAAAAAAAAAGTTTAGCAACAGTGACATTTGCTTTCTGTGTTCACATATATGTAGTGAAAATAAAGATACTCTGATTTCACACTATAGTGGCTATGGGCTAATAATGAATATCAGCAGACAGAGTAAATCACAATTTCAGTGTTATAGTAAGAAACATGCCTACTCTTTGACGCTGTTGCACTCAACATACTGCTTTTGGCAGCCCAAGTCTACCATTAGAAATACAGATGACTGAAAGAGCATATTCTATTAGTTACTGTCTTTCACACACACACATACACATAAAACTGTTACTGTGCTGTAGTTAGAGCATTGTTTCAGACTTAGGGGAAGCAAAGAGCCCCTGCCTCACTGAGTCTGGTGATCTGCTTCTGGGAAATGTAGTAGGAGATCCAGAGCAGGTCCCTTTGGAGGTGCTCAGCAAATTCCTGCGGAATCCCTATGGGCAACGTGGCAATTCATAAGCATCCTGAAATGGTCACAGAAGTGAATTTGGAACTCAAAACTTGGCGGTCCTGGCTTTGCCAGGGCAAGTTTTGGGCAAGTTCTATCACCAAAGGATCCAAGTTGCTTTAAAAGTTAATTAGCAATGCAATCTGTGTTTGCCATATGTACCGCATTGTTTTCTATCTTACCCTTATTCCTTGAGAAGTGTGAGTTTAGTATTTTGAAAGATACTTTGATTAGGACCTTTTTTTTTTTTCCCCAGTGGAAACATGGTTAAAATGTGACGTTCCTTACAGTTACAGAAGTCAGTGGAGCTTACGGTGGCCCTTACTTAGGAAAAACTATTTCATCGTCTTGAACCATCTCCCCAGAAATGTCTTGTCTTGTACAGGTGAGCTTTATCTTTATGGTGGAAGGTTCTACTGCAGTGGAGGAGAAAGTTTATGACTGCAATCTTTATCTTGGAACTTCAGGTCATCTATTAGCTATGCTGGGCTTATGCCACAGAGCACTTTAAGCATAAAGAATACAGGTGGAGACCAGGTCATTCAGTCTATTTGACCACATTTTTCCGATGTAGAAAATAAGAAGGACAATTTTTACCCAGACTTTTCAGTTTGATTTGACATCCTCATACAGAAATCAATATGTAAATGCAGCAGTATTGTATGTTAACTTATATTTGGCAGGGATTAAAAGCAGCAACTTGCACAGTATGAAATCTTAATGTTTGTAATATACTTGGGACCTGTGCATAGTCAAGGATGTGCATGGAAATGGAGTGCATCATATATCTGCTGTAATGCATATGCACATATAAAGTTATTATAATATGAAGCATATTAAAATTACTGCGTTTTCTAGCAAACAGTTTCTGTTATGTTTTGCCAAAAATGCAGATGAGAGAAGTATTGTACAGGTTTTTCATGCCTGGATTGACTGTTGAAGAAGTGTATAGGGGACTTCTGTTCCAGAAGAAGTATTCAGGATGAATCAATAAATCTTAATGTCATTTCTGCTGCTTTTTGCAGTCTCCGTTTCCTTCTCAGGCTCTCATTGCGACGTTGATAGACTTTTACATTCCAGCCAAGTAAATTAGCGTGGGCAGGTATTTTTCTCTATAGAAGGCTGGGAGTCATGTTTGGCAACTCTGAGAGGTTGACATCCTCATACTGATGCTGTGATATCTATTGTCTCTTAATGTACTCATTTCATTGACAATATTAATTATTAGATAAAGAATAAAAGTTGCATTCCAGTGGAATTATTGCAAAGCTCGTCTGATAAATAATTTAAAAAGTATACATTACCAGGCTGCAGAGGAAAGAAGGAATCGATCCCTCCTTTTCTTACTGCGTTTGAGACTGAGATTGTGATTCCGTGATGAAGTCAATCCAGTTTTAGGTTCTTGCTCCAGATCATACAAGCTGAAGTCATGGGATGCTAAAGGTTGATCCAGTATAAACTAACTATTGTTTCAACAGTGCAAAAACCCCAATCAAACGAAACCAGTGATGATGGATTTACTTCAAGTTACACACTTCATACAGAATCAGGTATTGTCCAGCAGCTTCGTCCTAACTTGAAGCTGGAAAAATATGTCACCTATTCTCTCGCAGCTGGCTTGAAGCCAGCATAAAACATAATGCCAAAATGAGTTCTTTGTCATCTACGGTGGTTAATTTGACAGAAATGCTATTGCATCCACATGTCTGAACTAGACTGAATGTGCACTTTTAAGTTGTCAGTGATGTATAGATCAGATATTACCGAGTGTGGGGACGTAGCCTGAAAGGGACTGTCCTTTGGCAAGAACAAAAATATGGCCTAGGTGCAGGTAAAACTTCCACGATCTCAGTAGAATTATATGACTGTTTTTCAAAGCCACTCTCCAAGAATGCTGTAAAAAAGTAGTGCTATTTTTTAACCACTCTATCCATCCTCCAACCTAACATTTATTTGAAAATCCTAACCTTGAAGTTTAAAGAAGAGGGGAAAACCTACCATGTTTACAGCCATTTCCTTCCCATTCCCTAAGAAAAGTAAGCTTACTATGACAGAGAGCAGAGGGCAAGGACTGCAATATTACCTGTGCACACACCTATCAATTTCAGAATCTGAATTGCCATTCTCTTGCAAAGGCAATAAACACTGTAATATGTCTTGGATGAAAAACAAGAAAAATAATAGGTTTGCTAGGTAGCAGGCAAAAAATCTGCCTAGAAAACAAGCAATAGGGTAATCTCATTACCAGAGAACAGTCAGGAAATTAAAACTAAAAATGCAAAGTGAATACATTCAAGCTAAAGACCGTTAAACCCCCAAGCATATTTATATCAAGAGTAAAATGACAAATGACTGTTACAGCATAATACTCCTTTTTCAAAGAAGTGGTGGTTTCTCATGTTCTGTTGATTCATTTTCAGTCTCTTGATTAGATAAATCTTCTGCATATATCTCACATATTCTGTTGTAATAGCAAATATATTCTGGTAATGAAAATGTAGGGAGGAAGAGAAAAGAATCTGAATAAAAGAATGTGTCTTCTAACTTTGCTCAACTGCCATACTATAAGGGTTCATATAGAAGATCTTTGTGTTTTGTTAAGCATAATGTCTTTGTTCTTTATTGAACCCTAGAAACACTAAAATAAATAAAATGTTTCTGACAAGAATACCAACCACACAGTATTTGTCTATGTAAAGAAGTATTAAAAACTAGTGTCTTTATAGATTTTTTTCTTTTTTAAACTTCTGTAGTGTAAATAGAAATTTATAGTTTGACTAACAAATATCTCTGTTCTTGAGCTCATGTTAGTCGTACTCAAAAGAAATATGAAATATTAATGGATTTGGAAGTAATTGCTTCTAATTCAGGTTTTCCTCTCTCAGTTGTTCTGTCTTACAGAATTGAATGGTGTGGAAATGATAGTTTAATGAAACTTAAACGGACTTACTGCTATTACTGCTATATTACAGATTTAAAATATTTCCACCAAGAGCAGTATCACTGTGCTGGATTTCATCAGTGAGGTTTACCTGCTTGGGCTATTGACCACCTGAGTCTCGCTGTATCAGCGATGACTCGATGTCACCCCATGGTTAAATGCCAGCGTGCAGCCAGGTTGTGTTTGTTTTCACTGTTCCATGAGTCAACTCATTTCTCAGCCACGCTGACCATTTCTCCCTGTGCTTCTGCCTGGAACTGCACCCTTCTTGGAGCAATAGATTGTCAGTGGTACCCCATGTCTCGGCTCCTTTCAGCTGTGCAGCCAAGTCCTCAGCAGATGGGAATGAGGTTCCTTTGACCTCATCCTGTCCAAATGCGGCATTGGTGCTGCACTTCTTCAGCCCTTGAAGTTCCTGCTTAGTTTCCATATATATATAACCACAACAGCTGTAAGTCTTCTCGCTCTAAACTTTGCAAACAAATTTAAAATTTTTTTTTTAGCTCTGGAATGAGCCCTGCTGTAATCTTCAGGAAAGTACTTTTTCTCACTTTTAATTCTGCAGTCACTGTGAATGGTTCTAAGAGAACAGTGCATTCATTTCCAGTGAGCTATGGTTTGTTTCTTGAGCTCAGGAGTGGTGCTGTGTAGCACGAAACTTTTCCCACAGAAGGATTCTTCTTTTGAATCCTAGGCAGTACCGACTTCTATTCTGCCTTCCTAATGTCATTTACAGTCAGTTGCTGACAATGAGAGACAGGTTTTGGCTGAAGCTACTGCTTCAAAAATTTCTGCCAAAACTACAAAATCTGCCTGGTAGAAACGTGTCAGATATATACGGCTAAGGGACCATGCACAGTTTACAGAAATGTAATATAGGACCCAGCAATGGCTGGCTGGCTTCTGTCTGATCTCTCACTGTGCACCATGACAACAAAGCTATTATGTCCAGAAGGAACATTACATACTTATCTAACCCGCTGCCCGTGCTGCAAGCCGTGACTCGTCATGAACTCAGAGCTGGCTGTATGAACGTTGCTTCAACATGCTGATTAATTTGGAGTCATTATACCAGGCAAATATCACTTGAAAATTAATCTTTTCTGCGCATGTCACTTCACTGGATCTTTTAATTGTCCAAGACTTAGTTTTGGGAAACCAATCACTCAAGTTAGCCCAAGCAAGTTGTTAAAGACACACACCTCTTTAGGGAGCCTGTGAAACAAATACTGGGGGATTGTCACTTCAAACACCAGTTCAAAGGAATAGATGACTTTAGGATTTAGCCACTTATCCCAAATATTTCTTAAGTAACTTAAGCTGAAAGCAAATAGAAGAACATAGTTCTAAAATCCAGAAGAAGCCACAGCAATGCAAGGAACTGGTGAATAAGGATTAAAAAGAGAAAATAATATCCCTGCTTATATCTGTCTAGCACATTATGTCTAAGTTTTTCTGTTCTGATGATTCAGCTAACAATTTTCTATATGATTAGGCCAACAAGGTGGCAAGTGCTTCGTAGTATTCTTAGCTGAGGATCATGGCTCTCATCCAATCCTTACCTTTTCAGGCTGTATTATGGGAAGAGATCATAAATCCAGCATAGCCTACACTGTCTTTATAGTCCAGGTAAGTGTTTGGAACATGGTATCACCAAAATTCAACCCTCTCCTCTTAAATATAAATTTTCATTAACCTACTCAGGAATTTTTTCTTCTGTCTTTGTAGATGCTATGTGGATGTCATGACCAAAGGACAGTTTTCAACTTGTCAGGCAGACAAAGTGTGATTTATCTCACCTTGTTTAGACATTTAGAATGGTAGAAGCAGGAAGAAACCTGTCTCTTCGATACCTTTGGGTTCCTGTGTGATCAAAGAACTAAATGGGCATTTTTGGGGAATGATTCATCTGCTTCATTTTAGATATCCACATTCAGATGAATCATTCTGTAGGAGTACTTCTTTCTTTCTAGTGAGTGTAAAGGCAGCCCAGGGTGACTTTAGCTTACAGCTTAGAGGTAGACATCTGCATTATTGGTCAATAAATCCTTATTTTAACAACCTTTCCCATGGATGGCCAAGCCTTCAGCAACCTTTTATAGCTCTATAGAGCATAACATTCTTTCCTACAGGACTGGGAAAAGTTTAATCCCAAAGCAGAACTTTCTTATATGTGAGCTTCATAGTTCATGCATGTACATGTTAATCCTCATGGATCAAATTAAATGATCAACACTTGTGCATTCAATTAATGATAGGGCTTCACTTCTAAACAGACACTATAGTGACCTGTGTTATTTTCAGATCTTGTGTTGATAAACAGGGTGCATTTCAACAGCTTCCTTGCCTGAGTCTTTCAGTGCCTTTATTCTAGCAAAGATTCCGTCTACCCTTTCTTGAAGTAAAGGTAGCACATTTTCTCCTGTGTTTGGTCATTAGATTCACACTCCAGATTGTTTCACAAAAAGAGCCCCTGCCTTTTGTGTGGTAACTTCTGCTGTCTTGTTATTGTAGTGTAAATTGCAGCTGCAGCTGTTAGCTATGTTATGTCTTTAACTGTAATGTAAAGTTTTATTTAGAAGCAAAACCAGAGACATGTAAAAACAAAACGTCAGTATCTGAGGAAGGAGCCCACTGAAAGCATAGCAGTGAACCATTTTTTCATGTTGGAAATAACATCCATATCTTATCTTGAGGAAAAGTACTGAGAATTTAAAAAAAAAAAAAAGGGGGTTTCCCCCCTTTTGCTTGGAAATAAATTTTTAGAAGTCAGCATAACTGGAAACAACTTCTTTCTCAGATCACATCTCTCATCCTATCTTGGGCATTTCAAGAATATCATCGCCTTCCTGTTCCTCTGAGAATAGCTAAGCCTTCATTGCAACATACAGACCAGGTGGAGGAGTTTTATGTGAAAGAAAGGTTTCTAAACCAGCTTAAAGGGACTGAGAAAAATGTAAAGACAGTTCAGAAAAGAGAACAAAAATCATTCTAGATATTTTATTAAAAAGCCTTTGCAGGTACATTAAAGTTAGAGGTGAAGTATTGACTTTTATCAGGGAGGGTATCTGGTTGGAGGAACTGGCTTCCAAACACAGACTTAAAAATGTTCTCATCTCTGAATCCTGTAATTCAAGACCAAATTTTCATCTAGAAGATAGATGGGCTCTCAGTGTTAAATTACCAGGTAACTGAATAAAGTTTTATGGCAGATCAGAGTAGGTTAGATCAGATCAGAAGGCTTATGACTTGAAAAAAAATCTATGAAATCTGTAACTTGCACACCTCACAAAGTATAATGCACACCCTAACCATGCCATCATTTCAACATCATGACTGTAAATCTTGCAGTCAAGGAGAGGACCGCTAATGAGCTTGCTCTTATTTGTTCCCACCTACCTCCACTCTTAGAGTGGAGGAACATAGAGGGTTCTGTATCTCTGCCACACTTTTCTAAGTAAGGTCCATTGCTGGCATGGAACAGAGTTGTTGCCTTCAGAGTGCTGTCTGCAAGTACTTGTGAGCGTTTGGAGCCAGGGTTTCCAGCAATAGCGAGATGCTGCTGAACAGCTAGCTGCTTGTAGGTTTTGTCTTCATCTCACAGCACATAGAAGAAAGCTCTGAGTGAGTCCTCAGGTCAGCAGAAAATAGAAGACGGCAAGAAAAGATTCTGCTTCCTGGGCTTCAGTCTGACCTGAACTCTGCTGCAGCCCCTGCTGAGTTCCAGGCTCATCGCTGCTTTCCTACATCCAGTCTTCACCCTGCTTGCAAAAGGCAATATAAAGGATTCTCCCTATCACACTTCCCTTTCTCCGTGCCAGCCATACCCAGATAGAGAGCCCCAGCTGAAATCATACTTCATTAGTGGCTGTTGCAATCCAAGAGCTGCTGCCTTTTGCAGTTGACGGACATGTTCTTTCCTCTACCAGGGGTGAGGATGTCTTGCTGCCTTCTGAGCTTTCCTTGAGCAGTGTTTTGTGCCTTTGGGAAATGTTTCCTCCTGGCTTGCAGTAATCCTGCCTTACTGAGACTACAGGATAAAGGCATTCTGGACCTCTGCTTTTCATTTCTGTCTACTGCTGATTTCACAGTGACGCAAGCTTCAAGCAGTCTAGACCTCCCCTTTTTCCTAAAATCAACTAATCCCTACTCTTCAACACAAAACACAGGGAACTGTAGGAACTAGAAGGAAAAAAATGATGGGATGTCTCTTTAAAACAGGATATTTTACATGGACAGAAGGCAGTAGCTTTTCATAATTCATTTGTAGCACTTAGAGAAATTGTTTAGTATGTTTCTGAAGGTAGGAAGACTTGTTCAGAAGGGAAACATAAAGACTCAGAGCCCCTAAAGATCAGTCAAACTTTATTTGGGTATTAAAGCTTGTAGGGTTTGAGCATCTCCTCTGGGTACTTAGGTTTGAAAGTGTTGTTTCTATGGCATTGTTGATATTCTGCAAATTGGAAAGCAAAGCCATTTATTAAGAACAGTAGAATCTTATGACAGAAATTAAGTTACTTGTCTGTTGAAATGTCAATAAATGTTTATTCCCATGTAATTCAACACAATTCCCTTATTTTCCCATATGCTTCATGAAGCACATATATATATTGTACTGCAAGTCTGACCAGTAGAGTTACTAAACATAAGAAAGCTCCTAGCTATTTCAGATTCATAGCTATAAGCTAGTTTTTAGTGCCAACCAAAATATATAATTAAATTTAAACATATAACTACAATTAATTTACATTAAATAACATTGCATTTAAATATGCCATTAACTAAGTATTTCCATTAACACAGCCAATGCAATCCTATGTTATATATTTTGCTGGATGTGCTGAGGTCTTGAAAATTCAAAGCATTAGTTTTTGTAAATCTGTTCCATGAATGAAGTTATACTGAAGTCTGTACGAAACCCTCTGAAATTTGGTGTGCCTTAAATAGCAGTGCTTATAAAATGAAATGATTTTAAATTCTGAAAATACGTATTATCAAATACTTTACTATAATGCATTCACATAATCATTTAGAGGTTAATTGGACAGATACTTGTGGTTAATCTTTGTTAATTTGGAAAATTACAACAAATAATTTACAGTTATTTTAAGTCTAATACTTTAATACATCAGGAAATTTTCTGATGAGATTGACCATTACGTTTATTACCTGAAAAAATTAATTTTAGATAAAACTAGTGTTTAAATGATGAAAGGAATTATATTTGTTAGCATTTGAATTAACTTTGATTCTACTGTTTTACTGAAGGTCATAGAGTTTAATTGACATTGATGAAGTCTTATATTCAAGTGACCTATGGTTGACACTAATAATGACAAAATCTTCTTTCTGGAAGAAGAGGATTACTGTGGTAGACCTTAAATAACTCGGCATTTTCAGTGAGATGAACTTGTTATTTGCATTATTCATGGTATTTCCAAAGGTAAATATAAAGGAATATCAAGAAATACCGCTGACACCGAGATGCCCACATCTCATATACAATTGACAAGTGTTTAAAGGAGCAAGCAGTCTACATAAGTGCACTGCAGTGTGCTATAACAGCCCATTCTAGTCCAAGTAAATTTTTAGGAATCTTTCTGAAGCTTTTAATATCTTGGATTTATTTTATTTTTTGCTGTTGTTCTTTGCAGCTTCTTTGCTATGTTCAAAAGCTGCAAGAAATACAAATTTGATAAAATGCAATGAAGAGATTAATTGAGCCAGTGGGAAGAAAAGATACATGTGTATGCTTGTGTGAGCCCACTGTGGGAAATAAATGGCAGGAGTACTCCAAATATAATTTTAGCTGCATTAGCAGAACTGAGTGTCATGACACCGTGGACACTGTGACAGACAAGTCAAGGGAGATGCTGGAGTTTTGCAGCATGAGACAGGAAGGAGTAAGGAAACTGGCAAAGATTCTAGGAGAGAACGAGAGTGGAGAGGCTTAGGGACTCATCCTCTACTTGTTCGGTACATGTTGAAGAGATTCAGCATTTGCAAATCTTTGGGCAGCGTAAAAAAATTTCTCTTATCCATGTTGAATCTGAGGACTAAACCTCTGCAAATTCAAGGTGTGCTTACCTCACCAGGTAAATGTACCAGGAGGGCTCAGCAGATAAAACACCCACGTAGTTCCTTGGGTGTAGGTATCAGTACATATCGATTTACTGGGCTGTGGTTTATAAACAGTGTGGGAGCTGAGGGATGGTGAGCCAAACAATATATTTTGTAAAACTGTGCTGCTGCTTGTTTGCTAGAATATTTAGAGTTTGTTGGAACACTTAGACATTCCAGTTTTTTCAGGGTTTTCTTTGTAGCCAGAATACCTAGAAACACTGAAAAAAAACAAATTAACAAATTCAGACAGCAACAAGATGCTGGTGCTGTTTACTTAAGAAACCATCAGCTATAAAAATCAGAGAAGTTAGGAATATGATCATCCATATGCTTGGATGCAAATTACTGCTCCTATGACAAGTGTCTCTCACGCTTTTATTCATGCAAATGAAGTCAAGGCCACTTTTGTTGTTGACTTCAGAGGGGCCTAAGAACTTATTCTCCAGAGTAAAGCTATCAACGTCTCTGCATTTTAAACCTCTATGCTCGTCTTCCAAAGGGATGCTTGCTGTCTGCATGGAGCATAGAAGCTAGGGGAAAATTCTGGGCATGAGATCAAACCCAATTCCTGGTACCAGCCCTCTTGTTTGAAATGTGCTCTTCCTGTGTAGTCTTCAGCATTCGTGGGAGAACAAACAGGCTTTTTGGGAAGGGCTATGTTTTGCAGCATGCAAAGAATCTGCACGCTGCAGTGTGTCATGCTGGGGAAATAAGAGAGCACCATATGAAAGATACAGGTATGGGGGCTGAGGTAGTGCCCAGGTAGGGGGAAAAGCAAAGAATGCTGGTTGAGGGTGACCTCCAAGTTAACCCTAAGAAGTAATATAGATACAGCCTTCATCAGCACAGTGCAAAGTAATTGAGCTCATATTTTAAGGCACCTTCACTGGCAAAGAAATCAGCAATCTCTGTTTAGTGAATGCAATTTTATTTCTAGTTAGTATAGTAAAATTGCCATACATAGTTCATTTCTTGGTTTGGTTTTTGCCTTTTTCTTTTTCACAGTATGTTAGTGTCTGACAAATGGAACAAATTTGATTTTTCTGAGCATTTTTAACAAACATTAATGAATCTTGATTGTGTAAAATAATGTTGCATTGTTATTGGTGAAAGGAAGCCTCATTAGCTTAAATACTGGCAAATAGTAATATTTGTCTGTACGATGGCATAACGGGTAATTAAAACTAAAGTATTGTATTGCAGAGAAAATTCTGAGTGTGAAGGAAGTATTCTTCAAAACTGTAGAAATTTGGAGTCTTGTCTGCCCGACAGAGGCTGGTGAAGACTTTCTTCTTTATAGACAAAAATGATGCATTCAAGTGGCTGTATAGATAGATGTAACATTTTGAGGTTGCATTCATCCTATACTATTTCCTTGTCATGCTTAGTTTACCAGCAAAACTACAAATTATTTTTCATTTGTTTTCTGCTATTCTTAGCCCTGGAGGGTCAGGCTAGTTTATGAAAATCAAACTCTACTGTCTTTTTGACTCTATCTATTGTCATTTTGAAATTGCCAACACAAAGAAGTCCATGATCATAGTGTTTTTCATTATCAGGCTGTTGTTGTTTATAATTTATGAAGCAGAAGGGTACTGGCTTTTTTTTATTTGTTCGTTTGTTTGTTTTCCTCTCCATAAGCTTCACTGATCCTGTAGGTCTGAGAACAATATTAATTTTGACTGGTAAGCTGAATAAACACAATTTTGCAGTCATAGGTGGAGAGCACTTACAAACACCAGGGTGTCACTTTAAAGAAGAAACTTTTCTAACCTAATACTTTGAAGTTATCTTTCTTTTCCAATAGTAAATACAATACATTGTAAATCTCAGGGTGGATTCAGCCATTGGTGTTTACGGGTTATGACAGGAACATGCTTCAATTTTGGGGCCTATAATTCTGCTTTGGTGAATGCCTGCTCATTTTTTATTATGTCTTTTCAGCTTGTAAACCTCCTGTTTGGCTTCCTAGCAGTGTCCTGAGCTGAAAATAATTGTCACTTGAAATGTTCATTGTCAAGCACTCTACTGACTTGGCAGACAGAACAGCAGTGTGTTTTCACAGGAGATGCAAGTGTGGGGAAGACAGAGTCCCCTGGTCTCTAAGCTGGCAGATGCTGGAGCATAGCTTTCAAGGAGGGGAATCATAGAGTGTTCTGCAAGGAGCTGTGAAATGCTCGTTCATTCTGGAGCAGTAATAATCTTTGATTTGGGAGTATGTTGCGGGTCTTTAGCCTGAAGATCTCTGGGTTTCTTAAAAAACACTGTGAATCTCTTACTAGTAACCAATGTGCTCCAGTGCCTCTTTGTACTGCTCAGATGGCTACGCTCACCAAACCTTGCCATGAGTCAGTGGATTGGAGCGAAGAGCTGGCATGGTTCTCTTCCCCTTGAGAAAGATGATGACAATGAGACTATGGAGTGTGACAGGGAGAACCCAGGACAAGATGGGTTGCTGCCACTATGACAACTCATGCTGCCTGTGTTCCTCTGTTGCCTCAGGAAGCTTTGGGCCTATTGCACACTTGATGTGCTCCTGTGTTTGAGTGAAGCATTAGACTAAAAGACCTTGTAGATGCCAGTCAACTCTTCTGTGCATTTGCAGATAATTAATTCATGTGATGGGGAGGAGTGATGACACCTCACTCAGCTTTGCTAGTAGAAGGCTCATCCATCAGCGTTCATTATCACAGCATGGACTAGGCTCCACGTGTACACCTACATATAAAGCCACAGACAGGTTATGAGTCCACTCAGCCCTTTCTCTGAGCCATCCTACAGAAGTGTGACCTCTTTCTGTGCTTCATTCACTTGGGCTCATTTCCATGTGATAAGGCTTTATCAATATGGGAGCTGACTCATCTCTGCCCAGTGTTGAGTAAAAGTGAAATGAAGACATGAGTGTCTCTACTCACTTAGACAAAAATTGTGCCTTGCGGAAGGCTAGGTGGAAAGAAGTTAAGTCTTCATCTTTGGCAGGGTCACAGCTATTTATGGACATGTATAGAAGTGGCTGGACTCCCTGAAGACTTGGAAGGTTTTTAGCAATTCCAGCACAATGCACAGTGTCCAGTCAACCCAAGATTTCATTGTTCAACAAATAAACTTGTCCATATGAAATTGTATAATTCCAACTGAAAGAGAGCAACTTTCTTAATTGTCATCCATTGACAAATACTTGTTTTATTTTTATTTTTTTTTCCTCTTTCAGGGAATGTTCACATACAGCAATTTCTAGGGCATCTTAAATGTAAATGTTCAGCTTTCTGAAATGTTGGTATGGAGACACAGTCTTTTTTCATTGCTTTGCTTACTAGAATAGCCAAATCCTAACTGGAAGGGTTAGAGGATATTAAGATAGCTAATATTGAATGAAAAGTTTTAGGTACATATTTGGGCATTCCAATTGATTGACCATACCTATACCCCCCAATAATGTGTCTCATTGCATAGTATCCATGAAGTCTAACAGCGAGTTTATTCTGCTTCCTGTCTAACAAGTGTGCTCTGGAGAGTGGCAAAGGTTGTTTTGTAACGTTATTAGTAAAGCTTCCAAGAATCACAGTTGGCATCGTGAAATCACTAAACAATTTTGAATTCCTATGAATAATGTGACCTGTTGAGTCATAACAAACTGAACTACATGGTTTTTATTTGAACATTTGCAGATATTAATTCTTTATTGTGATTTTAATACTATATGACTGATTCCCCCCCCCCCATTCTTTTCTTCTTCTTAATTGCTACTGAGAAGTGAGGGCAGCTGGTAATAGTATTTNACTTGTTTTATTTTTATTTTTTTTTCCTCTTTCAGGGAATGTTCACGTACAGCAATTTCTAGGGCATCTTAAATGTAAATGTTCAGCTTTCTGAAATGTTGGTATGGAGACACAGTCTTTTTTCATTGCTTTGCTTACTAGAATAGCCAAATCCTAACTGGAAGGGTTAGAGGATATTAAGATAGCTAATATTGAATGAAAAGTTTTAGGTACATATTTGGGCATTCCAATTGATTGACCATACCTATACCCCCCAATAATGTGTCTCATTGCATAGTATCCATGAAGTCTAACAGCGAGTTTATTCTGCTTCCTGTCTAACAAGTGTGCTCTGGAGAGTGGCAAAGGTTGTTTTGTAACGTTATTAGTAAAGCTTCCAAG
>JAHREE010000313.1:0-23990 GCA_033628505.1 Tringa tobata | reverse complement strand
CCCCCCCCCCCATTCTTTTCTTCTTCTTAATTGCTACTGAGAAGTGAGGGCAGCTGGTAATAGTATTTAAGTTGTATGGCAGACAGGGTTTTTTAAAAAGCAGCAACCGTTTTTCCCTTGGAGTCTAATTGCTCATTACTTTGTTGCTGCTGGAGAATCTGAAGCTCTTAAAATAGATGCCAGAGATAAAACTGACTTAGAGGCTGTTACTGACCCTGGGGGGTTAGGAGGAAGGAAAGGTGTGTATTGAGAAGGCAGTGAAATCTGGGGTTGCAGTAGGGGTGGGTGATCGTGCTGGATGGGTTGTGCTTATGGAGATTTCAGCCCATAGCCCTGGCCGTTAGCCAGATGGAGTTATCTATAAGTATGAATAGGGCTCCAGTTTGAAATTGCACAGATTAGAATTTAAGTTAACACACTGAAACCACACTCCACATTAACTGGGAGAGATATATATGAGTGGAAGGAAGGAGTAGCCAAAGTAGCACATTTTGGTTCGGCATTTGATTTGTAAATGTTTCATAAACATGTGATTAGTCATCCTTGGTCTTTTTCAAATGAAGGGAACTATGCATGTGTGCAATGATGAATGCATATGGAAATACTTAGAGGAGTGAAGAAATCAATCCCAACATCCCTAAAGCTTTGTCCTCCCAAAGCAATGAATCCTTGTGCGGATTTGCGTGCAGCCTGTCCCTGGAGATATTGATGCTGTTGTTTCACTCTCTGATTGTGTTAATTTGGTCTGTTGGCCTTTGGATCTAAACTTGTTTACCTAATGTACTCCTAATGGAATTAGCCCAAATCAATTCTTGTGATAACTTCTAGTCTTAAAAGGACTTATTCTCCATCAAGTCTACGTAAAAAAAGATGCTTGACTCAAAACCAGCTTATTTATATATTCTAATACCAGAAATGGTCATTAGAAAACATGTTGTTGTAATATTCAATTTTAATGTATTTTCAGCACTTCTTTGTCTTAGATGACCTTTTTGTCCTTTAACCAGTCTTGCTAGAATTCTAGGTAAAAACACTCATTTTTTCCACCATTAAGCACTCAGTTGCTTGAATTGTCTCAGAAGGCAAGTGTCAGTACATATCCCCAAAGATATTTTCTGGGATTTACGTTCAGAAACCAACAGATAATGAATCACTTTGATGTAAACTGTGTGTTCTTGCATCATTCTCAGCTTTTCATCAGTGAACTGTATGAAAATCAAATGGCAATGCAAAAAAGCATTAAAACGGTTCTGGCATATTACTATCACACAAAAAATAATTCAGACTTCTTGAAAGCATTGGTGTGAGTTTTTTGGCAGTTGACTTTTAAATTTGTTTGGGTATAGGTATGACTCCGTTCAGCTACATTTTTTTATACAGTGATTAAACAATGTATAATAGTAGTGAAAACTAAGCACATTTATCTTGACCATTAAATCTGTAGGTTTTGAGGTAGACAAGATGACAAAATGGTAATTTGGGTAGCATTTGCCATTTGCTGTGAAATAAATAACTTATGACTAGTTTGGCTCCTATAAATCCTTCAGAGATTAAAGTTATCGGTAACAACCTTAGACCATGGAATTTGTTAACTTCAGTGGAGAGATGGTTCCATATGCCCATCTGAAGTTACCCCAGAAGATCTGCTCTGGTCCCTTGGATCATTTTCTACCGTCATTTGATATATTCATAATTTTTTGTACAGTTTTATATGGGGGAGACTAATCACAGGTGGTTTTATGTAACCATGAAGCTGAGCTAGTCTCTCTGGAAAGTGGTTTTTGCCTTCCAAATGTCTCTAGAATTTGGGCTAATACTATTCCTAGGAGAGCAGACAATGGAGAATTCGTGTTTCTTCTGGAAAAACATTACTCTCATAGCATAAGGCATCTTGCTTTCTTATGAAAGGGCATGTTTGTTCAGTTCAAACAACTGAGTTGTGAAATTTGCCAGTTGACTCCACAACACTTTTTTGTAGCAGCATGTATACTGATTCAGAAAGTAGGGATTTAGCCCAATATTTTTTATAAATGAAGACCAAGAGTACTTGCTGCTGGAGTAGATGTCATCTAAGGTCACCACACTTACCTAAATCAGAGACGTTAAAATGAAAATGGATAATGTAAAATCAGATAGTAAATATAAAGCTTTGTTCTTTCTTTCCTTCCCTACTGTTTCTGGGAAGATTAGGGGCATTATGACTCTTAAAGAGTCTGCTTTCTAATGATGAAAAAGCATAGAACAGACAAGTTGGTGCGACTGCATATGAATTTTATGTTTAGCAATTGCTCATTTTATTTTTCAGCTTCAGTAAACAAATCAATATTTCTGACACTGAAAAATATGTCCTTAACATTGTCTGTTACCGTACCTTCTAAGTGTACAAGTTTGTTACAGCTATCTTCTCATTTTTTACATTGGCCTTCTTTGCCCTGGGTGAAAAAAAAATAGAGCCAGTAATTACATGTATTATAAAGATTAATCAACCATAAAGACTGTAATTGAACACACAAGTGTAGTCATTACTTGATTAATTACTTCACTAAAATAATCAGTCTTCTACATACATCAGAATAATATTCAGAGGTGACTAGAAGAGAGTGTGTGGAGATCAGGACTGCCTTCAAATCTTACATCAAACAGACTTTTCTACCTTTCCTTCGGTCTGGTTCCAGAACCAGCTTTTCTTCAAATGTTTCACTTCAATGAACTTGCTTTCTTTCTCAACTGAATTCTATCATCTTAACTTTATCCTTAAGAACAAATAGTAAAACCTCTTGTGTGAACTTAGACATTGCATAAACAAATGCAATGTCAATATACCTTTGTGACCTAAGGAAGGTACGTGGAAAAGTCCTTTCTAAGGACATACATAGAAAACAGTGTTGACCATGGGGTTTAGAGTGAATTTCATAGACAAAATTTACTGCTGTAGATTGAAAGGGCTATTCAGTGAGAGATTATTGTACTCGGAAGTTTTCATTCCTAAAATATATTTCCTAAAACTAAAACTTGGCAATTCCTGTTGTAGTGCAGAAATTTATCTATTGCTGCAACTAGAGCTCTGTACTGCGTCTCAAGCTCACGAGCACGGGGCATCCTGTAACCTGTATGGGAAAGGCAGAGCAATTTGGCATATTTACTAACAAGATCAAGAGGTAGATCTAGCTCAGATGATTTTGAAGCTGAGAAGTTGCATGTACAAACCTTGATGCTTTAGACTGGGAGATGTATTCTGACCTCAATTGCCTTAATATCTTTACAGAAGGAAGATTAATTCATTCCACAGTGGTTAACTATAGTACAGTGGTTAATTAATAGTATTAACTAAGCAGGCTGAAATAGATACTATATGGTTCAGTGTTTGGGCCATGGTCAAAACCCAAGGGAGCATCAAAACTGAAGAAAAGCAGCCCTTGATGGTTGCTTCTTAAGACTGAGACTTCACACCAGTTCTTCTGGCATTTCAGAGGCCATAGAAACTGACTTAATGTGCATTTATATTTGAATATTATGGAAGAAAATTTACATGGCCTCTGGAGGTGGGCATTGTAATGTAAGCCTCATCTGTGTGTATGTCGAACCCTAGTAAATGATAAATCTCTGTCTTTAACAGCATGGACTTCCTGACGTACTGAACATAAGCTTGCCATGCATCTGTCTGAAAAGCCCTGTGCAGTGAATGTGTTGGTTAGTCATGACACATCATATACAATATCTAATTTTCAGTTGCTCCTAATTACGTTATTTCTTAAATAAATTTTTTTTGAACTAACAAAACATTATTTTTCCCTTGAGATGGCTGTCAGTGTCAAGTTCAGCTTCCTACAACAAGTCTATTTTTTGAGTTACTTAGGCTCGAAAAAGTGCTGACTTTTTTAAGCATTATTGATTAATACAGAAAATTTACACGCTGCCATAATTTGATTTAGTGCTTCGGAAAACCTGGAGAAATATGTAGGAAAGGTGTGTATCTTTATGTTTTCCTCAATTTTTCTTCTTCTTATTAGGGTGATTATTAAATAGTTTATCCAGAGAGGAGCAAAGAAGTTTCTCAGTTCAGCTAACTATTATTGCTCCGTCCTGAGAGAGATGTGTGCTGACTCTGACAGCAGAGGCTGTTCACCTACAGTGCTATGGAATTTAACATAAGCAAAGTTACCCTGCCAAGGCACATCCCCAGATGAAAACTGAGGATGCTCAAGCTTCATGAGAGTGTGATTCAGCCTCCTCAGAGGAAGAATTTGCTGAGGAGGATTTTATCTGGAGTCAGTGTTTACCCGTATTTCCTGAAAATGCTGATTTAACCAAATATGATGATATGGGAAGCATCCAGAAACTTGAATAATATGGTGTAGAGCATTCCTATGGAGATTCCTATTACTCTCTGTGTTTGCACCATCTGTTATCTGATCTGATCTCCTCCTCCTGGAAAAATAGGCCTACCTTTTCTGTCGGAACCGTGTCACTTCCTTTGTGCCACTTGTACAGTCCGGCACTCCTGATCTGTTGTGGAAAAAAGGACAGAGAGAAGGCAGAGGAACGAACTTTCATTTCTTTCATGGGGAAGGTAGATTAAAAGAACAACTCGAATTTTCCTTTTTCTTGTGCAAGGCATTTCTGCACTTTCAAGAAGTAGTGTGCTACTTGCTAGTTTGACTCTGGTGGGGCCACGTTGTTGTGAAGTGAAGGCCAGGAGTCCCTCATAAGGTGTAGATAAAAGTTGGAGTAGCCATGTGGTGCTGCTGTAGGTATCTCACTGGGGTTCACCACATTTGAGGCAAGCCTGGTCTGCAGTACTTTGGTAGGAACTAACAGACCATGTTGAAGACAGGGAGGTTAGTTGTAGACAGAGTGAGGAAGTTTACCTTCATGTAAGTAATTAACACACTATTAATTATTTACCTAAACTTTAAAACCTTTTCTGTTTGGTTTGAATCACCTGTACTAGCAGCCTTCTCATCGAGGTAAAAGTGATTAGATGAACAGCAAAACCAACGTCCAGGGTTGTGTTTCCAGAACAAAACATGGACAGAGGAAGCCACTATAGTTGACAAGAGACCTCAATAACTGAATGGGCAAAGTTCTTACCTATTAATTTCTTTCTAGACCCTCATTCTGATCTTTGCTACATCAAGGCTATATCCAGTGTGGCACAGTTGCAGAATAATTTCCTTTAAGTTCATGAAAAATAAGTCTGACTACGATCACTAAAGCAAGCACCTCAGAAGCGTATTGTTGGGGCAACAAATGTGTATTGCCCCAGCCCTTCTTGCACTTGGCAACAGAAACCAAAGACTGCGTTCTGCGAAGCTGTCACTGCCACCTCTCATGAGCAATGCAGCCACTTCAAAAAATAAGCAGTGAATGGGAGGACAGCATGCTATTCTTGTGTATCCTCACTTTGGCAAAGCATGTAGAAATAGTGATTAATAACTTTGTACAAATAGAACCTCTTACGAGTGTGCCAGAATATGGCCTTGAATGCTAAAATTCAGTATGTTATTGAAATGCTGGTCCCTAGGAAGCGAAGACCCCTGTGGATATTTTCGTTACCTTAAATATAGTAGGTTGCCACTGAATTTGACTAATGTTCGCTACTGTTGGTATTCCATCAGAATTCTTTATATACTTAGAACATGAAGAAATGTTGAAATTCAGCCCTAGTACTTAAGTAAAAATCTGTTCAGGGATTTAGAGCTCTGGAAATACGATGGTGTATTCATTCTCGTTACATCATAAGTTGACTTTCTTGTGGTTCTACAAAAAGCAGAGGTGAAGGTGAAGAACCAGCAGTAGTTTGAGCTACACCGAAAAGTAAAGGAAGTAATCAGGTGCTCTCATGTTAATTTTGTTTGCACAAGGCATACTGCTATAGGTCTTTAAATTTGGATAAGATGCATGGAGGTGTACATTATTTTAGTATCCTAAAAATTGAGAAGTAGCCGGAACTTAATGTTATTTTCAGATGATTGCAAATGGGGTTTTGCAGTACAAACCCCAACCCTGCCATCAGGTCTTGTAGGAAAGTTCAAGACAAGCTACTGTTAATGGGACAATAACAGCTACTCATAAATATCATTTTTTTGTGAATATAACACTGTGCTTGGATTTTGTGAAATAATTACATCAATTACAAAGTGGCATCAATACATTTTTAAATCGTGCTGAATCCTACTGAAATTGTTCTCACAGTGGGCCTCAGAGCGTAGTATGAAGATGGATTTTGTAATGTGTGCAGGAGCAAACTCACAAGCCAAGGTTCCCTACAGAGAATGTCATCTCAGCAGCTTCCTTTATTTACGAATTTATTTTTGAAGGTACTCCAACAGGCAAATTGGAAGTATGGTACAATTATTGCTCAGGGGAGGAGACTTACAAACTTGTATGATGTGGTTATGGAGTCTGAATCCATTTCCTGTAAATCGGTAGTGTTAGACTGACTTCATTAGTTGAATTCATATTCCCCACATAAATGAAGCAGCTACTTCGTGTTTAACAGATAGCTATAATAATAATTACCGGCACGTTATTTATAGGCAGTCATTGGATTATGATGGCAGAAACACGAAGATGGAATATGAGTCGTGAAGAAAACAGACGTGTTGTAAAATATTCTCTTTCCCTAGACCTGTGAACAGTTTGGTCTATTTTGATAAAAATTTCTTCTGCCTGTCTTTGTGTGTTCAGTTTTGCTTGTGCAAAGCATATGTAATGTGCTATAAAATCAGAATCATAAAAAGGGGGGGAAAAACAGATTTTAAAGGACTTTCAGATACTATCTGGTCTAACTGGGCAGTTAAAACAGGGACAGCTTCAAAGTTACATTAGTTTGCTCAGGGCCTTGTCAGAGTATTAAGGATCTTTATGTCTTCAAGAGAAGTCTTGAATAGCTCCAAGAACTGTAATAACTTCACTTGCTTTGTACATATAAATAATTAAAGTGGTCGGGGAAGAGTCTTATTTTACGTGAACATCAATAAAAGCTTAGTCTTCCACTTTTCATTGGCTTGAGTCATTTAGGTTGTCTGCTGTGCACAAATCTTTCTGTTCAAAGATGCCCACCTCTCGTTTTAAGATTGAGTAGTTAGGAGAAATAGTGACAAATTTACAAAGAGAATGTTGTGCTTAGTGGTTTGGCACAGCACTTTCATCTTCAGGTGGGTGATAGATTTTATAAATGCAATTCTGAAGCCAATCCAGAAAGCAGCTGCATATTTGCTCCCCAGTGCAATCTTCTCAAGCATGGTGGAAGTGTTTCTTTGCCCCCAAGCTAGAGCAAGCTGCAACCAGAATCAAGACATTCTAGTGATTGTGGCTAGGGAAGGTGGCAAAACAGATTGTTGGCAGATACAGTTAAATCATGGAAAAGAGTGTCCTCCTTTGAAAATTTAAGGGAAGTAGAGGTGATACAACAATTCCTGGAAAATTAAACTCCCAGTCAACTACAACAGTTTTGCTAGTGTTCTACTTCGGAGGGATTGGTGGGAATGTCACCTTAAATTTTGCTTTGATGAAAAAAAGTGATGAGTTTGGATTCCTCAGTCCAGTCTGTAGCAGCCTGTTTCTGGTGCCAAACAATGAGATCCTTTCAATTGTGTTTGGCAGTCTGTTTACGGAAAAAAAAAAAGGGAGGTGCAATAACAAGAAGAATGGTAAATGAAAACTGCTCTCCAAGCTACACGTGCGTGCTGAGAAAATCCCCAGTCACTCCATGGTTAGTCTTGGTTGATGTTATTGATAGAGACATGCTCTTACTGTCTTTTAGGAAGCAGAGTATTACATCAGGTGCATTCATGGAACATGCCAAGTGAAATTTTAGTCTTGAAATTGCAGCTATTCGTTGTGTTTCTGTGTATAGTTGGTAAGATTTTTTCCAAAATATTTTGTGATCCTGTGTTTTTTTGCTGGTTCTTGTGTGCTTAAATCATATAGTTGCTTATGGTTTTGCTTATGTTTATGCTTAGTTTTAAGATTACTTAAAATACAGTGTTGGATCTAAAGTTAATGTTTTCAAACAGGGCACTCTGCTCAAGTTGCTGTGTCACATAAGCGATGCATGGGGACTTGTCCCGGTGAACTGTGTGTCCTGGATGCTTAAACTTATTCAGGATGGTAATGTATCCTGAAGCTCTCAGTATTTACATCTTGCTCTTTGATTTATTCTTGTAGCTTCTGGACAAGATTTTAAAATAACATAAAATCTATGAATAAGGAAAGCGAAGAAATAAATGGTAATAACTTTGGGCTGTTAGAAATGTCAGCTTGTATTGACTATATAGTGGCAGCACATTAAAACATCAGATTTGTGTGTTGTAGGTAGGTAGTTTCTTGCATTTCTTTTTCTGGAAGAAGCTTTTCATCCCATTCTTTTTTGATCCCAGTAATCAGTAATGGTTTTGTAAAACTAACTGAAAGTTGAGCTTTTTTAGCTTTATTTGAATGACCTTACTCTCCTGTTGAACTATAGTCATGAAAGACTGCTAGATATTTTGAAAGGAGGAAATGCTTTGCTTTGCTTTTCTTTTTAAAGCATTGGGCAGTAGAGTAGTGTGTGACCTTTCTGGGGATTTAAAAAGTGTAATATTTATTACACCAGAGTAGTAGTCATGGTTCAAGACTCTAGAGTTGGGTATAAATCTGTCAAGTTGAAAAGAAACAAACTAGGGACATTAGGAATATTTTTGACATATGTTCTTAACAGTAAGCATATCAGCCGTCACATGCTGAGTACTCTGGATAAGTTAAGGCAAAAGTTCTAAGGAAGGGTTTTAACCAAAGCACATATGTATTGTATAAAGAAAGAGCAAGAAAAGAGGTTAAGGAAAAGGGTAAGAACAAATAAACCTGGAATGAGTGGGTTTAGAAAGCTGAGGACAGAAATGCGAGGTGATAGTGGAGGGTTTCTCTGCTGAGATCAAGAGAGTTATAGGAAAAGAATGGGGAAAGAACTGGGAATCAAAGAACTCCTCTTATTTTGTCAGTACTTTTCTTGCTAGAAGTAAACATGCTCCTGTATAGATATCCAAAGTGACATAAGAAGATGCTGAAATTTTGAAGATCAGGTTCAAATTTGAAACTAGTGTTCTGTAGCTAGAAAAGTAGAAAGACTGTAGGATATAGCAAATTTTGTGGAGAAAATTTGTCTGGTTTCAGGATTTTCATTAGAAACATTTAGTGGAAGAGCAAGAGCAGTAGAAGTAGAAGATTGTGGTGGGTTTATGACTAGAAACAGGATAAGTTGGTCTTGTGGGAGGGAGAAAATGGGCAAAAGTGGCAGGAGGAAAGGAGCTCTGGGCAGGAAGGTAGAGAGAAGCAAAAGCTGTATCAGTAGAAGTTAAGGGAAGGTAAGATGGGAAATGTTATTTATATGTGTTCTATGAAGTCCCATAGGGTTACATGCTATGAATACCTATTTATCATTCTTTACTCTAATAAGAGCACGCAGGCTGTGCAGAAAGAGATCCTGTCATCCCTATGTAGCAACAACCCAGGAAAGACAGAAGAACCCCTTGCACGTACTGTAGTTTTTGTGTTACCAGCAGTTTAACAATAACAACAACAAGTTTACTGATTCCTGTTTGCATGGATTTTGCGTGTCTCACTCCACAAATGCAGTAGGAAGAAATGCCTGAGAATAAACAGAATCCTCTCCACTCATGGCAAAATATGAAAATCATGGAAAAGTTGAGTTACTGGCAGGGATACACAGACTTATTGGACAAGGTAATAGGTGGAGAGAGAGAGCACTGACCAGGCAGAATAGGGATGAGGAAAGCTGCACGTGATAAAGACCAAGTCATGTAACCTTTCAGTGACTGGAATAACAAACCAGTCCCAAGCTCTCTCCCTAGCCCTTCACTCCCATTACTGTATTTTTCTGGTTTTTCCATTTGTCAAAACCAGCTCCTGAGTGTCAGATACTAATTTTTTCTTTTTTAAACTTCCAAACTCATGTTTAAAAACATGCTTGCAGGTGCATTTTAAGCGCCTCACCAGCGCAAAAAGTATGTGCTGTAATTGCATGACCCTAAAACTCTTTTTCTTTTTTTTTTCCTGGGAAAAAATGCTCTTAAATTTTGCATTATTTGGTCTATGTTGTACTGAGATTTATGTCAGCCTTTTCTAATATATTTTTCATGGGAAGCAAAATTGTTACCTGGACAGGTTTAAAAGCTGCATTGCTGAGGTACTGATAAATAAAGGAAGCATAAGCAGAATTTTTTTGAGTGGCTGCAGTGAAATTCATTTCTTAGCTAGCTGATGATACACCATGCTATGACAGAATAAAGAAAAAGCTTGGTTTGGTCAGCTGCTTTTTTTCCATGCCATCTTTGTGCCTTGTTTTGTTTCTCACCTTTGCGACCATGCAATCCAAGACAACAGAACTGCAGTTTGCTCATTGAAACATACTCCAAAATAAGGAAACTCAGAAATGACTCATGTAAGTATGTCCTCTTACAAATGACTTCAGTACTGTTACCTTTTTTCTGCTGAACACTTACTAACTTGGAGTACTGAAGCAGGTTCAGAAATCTGATAAATCAAATATTGGGTAATTGCGGACATTTTTGCCTCTTTCTTTTCCTGTATTTGAAGTCCTTAGCCACCTATTTCCTTATGCGGCCTAAAATCAATGAGGTAGGTACCCTACAAGCAGAACTGTTTTTTCTTAAGTCATTTGCTGCCTCGTTTTTTTATGTCCAGGTATGCCATCCAAGGCACTGACTGTTCCTTAGCCTAAATAAGGTTTAGCTTTTCCTCTGTTGCAGTTGAAACGAAGGTGCTACTGGCTTTTATTGACAACTGGCAATCCTCTAAGAATCAAAGACTGATCTGCTCTTGGTCGTTGTTCTTCTCTGTAATCCAGATTTTATGGTGTCATCTTCCGTAGTAATAAGTGGATAATCACACTGGCAGTGCATGGTGAAGAGTGTGAGGAATAAACTAGGGATGTGCTCATCAGGTGTGTGTCCTTTGTTTCCAGCTGCCTGTCTGAGAAACCAGTATGCTTTGATTGGGCAGAAATCACAGGTTCTTGTCCTTTATGGTCTCTTTGCATAGATCTGAATGAATTTCAGACTTCAACAATACTAAAATTCTGCCAGGAAACTGCTTTGGAATCCAGCATGTTGAGTACTTTAGAGAGAATTCTTTAATTTTTAAATGTTTACTTCCAAATTTGAATGAAGGCAACTTGGCAGGACTCTTTCCTCAGTGCAGCCATTTACGGAATAAAATGAAAAGACAATATGCTTGAGTCACTTCAAGGCACTTTTTTCAAAATCTGTGTGCATCTCCAAAGTTGCAAGCTTCAGTGAAATATAATATGTGATTAATATACAGTATAGGATGTAATAAATATGTACAAATTTTCTTACTTCCCAGGGACATCAGAGAGCTATTATGAGTGAATATATAGGTATCTATGTTATATATGCTATATATGCTAGGAAAACTTTTAAAAGTTCATTTTCCATTTTACTAACTCCTATGTTAAAAGGCTATCTAGGGTCTGTTTTTTGGTGTGTGTGTGTGTTTTTTTTTTTTTTTTTTAAGTTTTATGACACCCTTTATGAAGAGTCATAATTGGGGCAGAAATTCCAATATATTCCTATTAACCCCTACTCAATTTTAGTTGATTTTACATCAAGGAAAATCTGGGTATAGGAAGTGTTTGCCTATGACCAAAAAATCCTGAAACAAGTCAACAGGAGGCAATTCTGAGGGTGGCTCAGGTAAGAAAAGTCTCTTCACTTACTGTTGAAACAGAGACCATATCATAGTTTCCAACTGAGAAACATGTGAAAATCACACTCATGAAAGTTGGGAGGGGAGGGGATGAGGTTATTTTTGGTATTTGTTTCTTTTTTTTTTTTTTTTCAAACTTCAACCAGAACAAAGAATTTCTTCTCAGTTGTTCTTACGGAATAAAGACCTACTGATTAGTCTTATTTTGTGGCTAATGATGCCGCAAAAGCTCATCCAAGCATAATGGATATAACAAATTTTATGCTGAAGAAAATAGCAGCTACACATGTCATGGTGTCTTTAGTTTCCCAGCCGGCAGGAATGTTTAAAATACAGGGAACTACACGAACTTGCACGTGCTCCAAGGAAACGTGGATTAAAATATTTGCTTCATAGAAGTAAACTCTTAAAGCCTATCTTTCTCTCACAAGAATCAATACTCATAAAGACAAAAAACTTGCCAATGATCATTTAATTTCAAGCACTGGTTCTACTGGCCTAGTTCTGCGAGAACAACTGATGGAAAGCAACACTATTTTTAGAAGTGCTTCATTAATGTAGAAACACCCTGCATTGCATTCTGCATTTCTAATTTCCAAAATGCTATTAAAAATAGCGGTTTGGAGTGACAGTCCTTAGGAAATCTAAAAATAAACAGCCACCTGTGCTCAAAATGCTAGTAACTCTACTTGTAAATCACTTAGATTACTTATTATTTGCAGATACCATTTTTTTTCCCCTGACACTTATGTACTACACAAATCAACCCGGTATATACAAATCAAAAGTTATTCAATTAACATAAAAATACCAGATGTCACATGAAATGTCATTTAATGTCAGGCCTGGAATGAGCAAATAAATTGCCTCATCAGTTTAATTAACAAAACAGGTAACAAAGTCAAATTAATGCACTTCAGATGATATTAGAACCATTTTGAGTGGGATTGCACTGTTGAATTTTAATTGGAAATTCACTTTACAGGACAAGGAAAAACATTATTTTACTTAAGTGTGCAATGCAGGACAGACAGGTCATAAAATCTTCTGAGCATCTTAGAATAGGATTAGCTTTGGAGCCGTAGAGTCTCTAAACTGACATTTGATGATTAGATTTATAATTCAGAAATGGCTAATTTAAAAAAAAATATATAAAAATGTACATCTCAATTCTTAAGACTTCTTTATGATTTTGAGTTTTCTGATGATGATTATTAATGGCAAAAGACTGGGCTCCACTGTGCTAAGCATTGTACGGAGACAGAGGAGAGATCTTTTCAAGAGCTCAGATTAATGGTGATGAAGAAAAAGAACATTGTTCCTCATCGTGAAGCCGGCTGGAGCACCGAGAACTCAGGTGACTTGGTGGTGAACACAAGTTCAGGAGATATAGCAGAACTAGGTCATATGCTACGTTTCAGTAACTTAACCCCATAATGATCTCTCTGCTTTTCATTTTCTATTTGCTTTTCATTTGAGTAACAAAGAGTAAATTCATGTTTTCGGAGGGCTTTACTTAGAATGGTCTGGTGGTTATGTTGGGCAAATGGGAAGCAAAGTGGTTAAGTGGAAGGATCACAGAACAGTAAAGTGATTTTGGGAGAAATGCACAGACATTATTATCAGCCACAGAAAGACCAGCACAAACAGAGACTTAAGATTACTCCTAGAAATAGAAACTGTTCTCCCTTAGTGTAAATGTAGAAGGTACTTGATACAGAGAAGTGAATTTCTATTAATCGACTGTGTAAGCTGCAGGACACCCTAAATACTTCAAAAGCAGAAAAAAGACATCAAAAATTTTCCAAATAGGTAGTGCTGTCTGCCAGCGTTCCAGATCGTATTTTGAATGCAAGCTCAGTTGACTAACCTCACTCTGTTATTCATATTTTGCAAGGAAGTAGCTCAAATGCTTAAGGCTTAATACAGTTACCTTCTTTCCTCTTTGAAATGGGTTCCACATTCCCTTTGCTTGTTTATAAGGTTGACAGTTGTCTCTGAGAAACGGAAGTATGTTTTGAAGCATTTCATATAAACAGTTAATATTTAACATCTCTATTAGAGGAGAAAAAACACGTAATCCCTTGAGGTGTTATTCCTAGTTCCACTACTACTGTAGTTATTACTAAACCAAATTAGTTTCTGCTAAAAATTGTTGGGACAATCAAGTTAACATACGTGTCTGTACACTTACACAACTCAGTCAATCAACAAAAGGTTGCAACAGGAGAAGAGGAAAGATGCCCACACTACTATGGCAACCAAAGGCTCTCTCAGTTACCCTGGAATACTATTAAAAACCAAGTTGAGGAGCACTCCTCAAGAGTCAGTACTTCCACGGCAGATTCCTTCCCTCACAGCAGGGTAGATAAATACCTTTCCTTAAACCTTCAGTGAAGGAACAAATATTCTAATTGGCAGAAAAAAAGTTTTTAGAAATTCAACTGCATCTTCAGACTTGCTGTAAATCCTCGTGGGTGTGGTGGTTCAATGGTTTTGGTGGCAGCCAAAGAGCAATGAATTCAATGAAGGCTTTTACGGGTTTTCAGTAACCAGGCTATACAATATATTGCTTGGCTATAGCAATTAACACCATTCTAGATATTCCTATCCAGTAGCGTAGTAGCAGTGCTTCAGAATCAGTGTGTGAAATACTGTCTACTAATAAAAAACCTAGATTTTTTACTAAAAGAAACTTTCTAACACATGGGAGTTGACTATATATCATAATTGTCCTCTCTGGCTTTCTCACTCAAACTGATTATAAGAAAGTGACTTAAGGACATTCAACTCAAATAATTTAACTATACTAACTTGTTTAACTTAAGTATGATTTTCTTATATAGACCAAGCCTAAGCACCTTTTCTAATTATGAAACTCTAATCTTTAATTGAACCAGAACAATATAATACTTGTCCATCCATGTCCAGATTTATATTTCAAAAGTGTCTAAAGCACTTTATATGTTAGTCTTTTTTTCTACCCCAGTGATAGCAACATCTTCAAAAAGTTTAAAGATGCCCAGGGATAGTCCCCCATTCCATTTTCTATGTGTGTGTGTATATATATCTCAAACCAAATAATGCTGGCATGAGCCTCTCTGCCTTTCAAAGCATTGCACTTTTCCCCCATTCGAATTTGTACTGCTTTAATTTTTAGCCCTGCTTCTGTTTGGTAATATATAAGTAGTATAGAACTAATAAATTGCTTTGATATTGTTATATATTTTTAGTCACTATTTGTGGCCTTTTGGCATATGTCAGAATTAACAGAAGATCTCACTATAAACAATCATTCTCTGAATTAATTTCTTGTTTGAAAAAGAACAACTTTGGCAGGGTTGTTAAGCAAAGGAAAAATAGATGAGTTGGATGAAAATATAAACATATGTTGCTGTAAACGCATAGCCAATGGTATTTAAATCCTATTTAAATTAGATTAAGACAAAATTTCCCTTAAGAGTAAAGAAGGAGAAAGAAGCAAGTGGAATGGGTAAACACAAAACCGTCAGATGAAGTTGTTAATAGTTTCTGTTTCCAGTGGCATGCAATTGCCTTTTGCACTGTGTGGTGGTGGCTGTGTAATTATGCTGCATAAATTGTGAGCTCTAATTACAGCAGATGAAGTTGATTATTGATGGGCCTCTGTGCTGAAGACATGGCATTTGTAGGGCGGAGAGGAGCGCCCCAGTGAGATGGCTGTGTGGAGGTGGTGGGGCACGCTCCCCAGGTGCTGCAGGGAGACGTGGCTGCGATGCGTTTAACGGCACAGAACCTCCTCACTATTGCTCTGCCTTTATCCTGGGACTCCCTCCCTCTTCGACTTCTACTCCTCTTGGTTTTATTCCATGAGTCACAGGTAAAAATAGAACAGTCTAGACAGTTCAGGGAAGGTAATTGACATGCAGAGAGTTTCCCTGCTCAAATACGGTTTGGCATAAAGGTGCCAAAATCAGGAAAAATAACCTTGGAAGCTGGCTAAAGCTCGGAAACCTGTGCTAATGGAGACCATACAATTTTCATGAATACATGACATGAAATGTGCAGGTTTCAGTCTGTCTACCGCTACTTCCATTACGGGTCCCCGTAGGTCTCAGCTCAGTGGATGAGAAATGCATGGGAGGTAGGATGGGAAAATATTACAAGATGTTGTCAACCAGATCCACTGAGAGCAGCAGGAAGCACAAACCAGACAAACAAACAAAAACCAGAAGATGGGAAATCTAAGATTTGACAGGATGAAGGTTTTCGCTTTGAAAAGAATTCTTAGATGAGAGGTTGTTTCTGTCCACAGGTGTGCAGAACATGTTCTGGAATTTTCCAAAAGTCTTGTTTCTTTGATTATGCTTTCCTAGCACAAACTGTACTTTTAAGTTAGTCTTTTAAACAGTGCTTGGCTTATAATGCAGGAATGATACACACTTTTATAAACTCCTGTATTACAGGTAGTAAGACTTGCTGAGTATGCTGATTTTCATAGGAAAAAAAAACAAAACCCAAATGTTTTTGGGCCCTTTCTGTGATAATCCTGGTGTTCTTGGAAGAATATTTTTAATTCAGTTTATTTTCTAGCCTTGAATGTTTAAAGTTACTTTTAAAGAATGGGATTTCTAGCTGTGATCCATTACTTGTAATATGCCTTTTTTGGAAAATATTAAGATGTAGGTTATTGTTTTCCCTCTGTAGTTATGTTCTTAGAACTGTTTTCAAGCTTTAACTTATGAGAACTTAACAAAAATGGATTCCAACTCGCGTGCATATATACACAGCTCTATGTTGCAGAGATTAAAATGCACTTGCAATTAAGATATGAGAAGGCTGTAAACATTCTGCACTAAAGTAATTGGTTGCATATGCCTCACATGAATACCATTAAAGTATGCTTTATAAATTTTAATATTCGTTTTTCTAATTCATTAGGAAAAGGGCAGGTCAGAGTTGCTTGTGGTTTGCAGTACCAGTGCTGGGGTAACAGTTATTAAGTAGACAACCGCAGAGACAAAGCTCTAAAGCAGGGTGCATTCACCTACCTAGTTCTTGGTTTATGTATGATATGTTTGAATAAACCTCTGCAAAAGTTATTTAAAGGAGACAAATGCATTTAAGCAAGGTAATTGCATTACTTAAATAAAACCAGATGAAATAAAGATACTGTTTACTTGCTAGAGCATGGGAATTGCCTGTTACTGTATCTGCATTTCTGAATAATTGTATATATTGAGTTTGGAAATAATTCTTGTTACAAATAGCGGGATTTTTTAAACTGCTGAAGTCATTGCTGCACCTCTAACTGGTTCTTTAGATGAGATGCTTGGTGTATGGGAGCTTGTCTGTGATTGTGGCATCGCGTTATCCAGTTTTCCTCAGTGTATAATTCTTTTTACGTAGTTTAACAAAAGAAAAAATATACCTGTTTGTATGAAACAGTTTCATCAAGGACTGTCTGAAGTTAGAGCTTTTCAAGGGTCACTAGATAAGTTGACTTAAGTTAAAAGTATCTAAATATCTAGAAAACTCTTAATGGTTTCTTCTTAGCTAGCTGAGATACAGACTCTTGTTTCTTATTGTGACAACCCAGATCAGCTTAAATGAAGGAGACCTGATGGCGTCGGATAGCTTGGGTAAGAAGGGGCCTCAGGAATTGTCTACTTCAGCCTCCTGCTCTAAGAAGGGGTTGGTCTGAGATCAGGCACAGTTGCTTGGGGCTTTAGCCAGCTGGGACTGGAAGATGTCAAAGGACAGGTGAACTTCATGCGATTCAATTGCCGTGCTTGTCTGTTCTCAGGGTGAAAGTATTCTTTTATCCATTCTGAGCCTCTCTGCTTTCACCTAGTGCCTCTCTTTCCACTGTGAAGAGCCACCTTCTCCTCAGTCAGAGCCAGCCATGGTCCCCTAGCATCTTCTCCCAAGGCAAGTGCTCCAGCTTTGACCACCCTGAGGTCCCCTTTCTGAACTTGCTGCAGTTGCATCAATATCTTCCCTGTACTGGGAGGTCCCAACATTAGACCACCTATGTGTGGTCTGGTCTATATGTCATCTGATGTGTAGGGGAATAATCCCTTAACTCAGTGTTGTGTTAGTAGAGCCCAGGGTGCTGCTGGTGGGCATCTTTCTGCTGGGGTTTGTGAGCTGCCTGCCTGGGGCTCGCAGGGCCTTTCCAGCACCGCTGGCTGCTCAGCAGCCTCTATTATTGCAAGGCAAAAATATTCTAGTGGGGCGAGGTAGTGGGTGGAGAAAAACTGGTGTGAAGGTGTGAACACAGCCACTCTGTGTGTTTTCCAGGTGTCATAAAAACAAAAAGTAGAAGTTTTGAGTTGGTAGGGAAAATATTTTGAGTGGTATTTATTGATGGCATGTTGGAGAAGGGGATGAGAAGTTTGAATAGCTGAAGAGTAATGGCTGTTTGAGATAAATAGTATTACGTGTGCCACATTGTAACATGCAGCTGTCTGTTTTGGAAGAATGATGACATTACTGCTTTTATCCTTTTGTACATCGTCCAGAGAACATAAAAGTAGTAGCAAAATCAGTGACATCATTGCCTAGATCTGGTGGAGGGTCTGAATAGTGTACTGTTATTAGTACACTACTTTCAAAGCATCATTCGTAACCAGACAATCTTTCTAGATGTGTTTCCTTGTAACTGTAGGTGTTGGCATTTGTAAATGCTCCTTCAAAACCAATAAAAATTATTGTCTCCTTTCTCAGCCCACTTACTGAGCCAAGTACATGATACTCTGGGAATCAGTAGGTGAAATTCCTTTTCTTCCCCACTAGCTACAAATTTCCTGTTGGTTATCACATTGCCTTGTATTTTTATCTCTCTTTATTTTCAAAATGGTGATTAATCGACCTACAGCTTTTAATATGCAAAGCTGCATGACTTTTTCTCATTATGCAATCAGTAAAATTAATGAACGACAGCTCTGCACCACCAGGAGGCCTAGCTGAATAGCAAAGGGACTATACAAACAGGTTATTTGTGGGTCAGTGTCGTGATGGATTTAATTTTATTGTGCAGAATATTTCTTCTAGTATAGAAAAATGTTTAGTGAATATTCTTGTGTTAATGAAAACTGTTAAATTTATGCTACTTCATATTTGGCATCGCTTCAAAGCATCACTGCTGCACTTTGTTAATTTACTTTTGAATTCGTTTCAGCGTATAACAAAAAGGGAGAAGTTAGGGAAATTTGACATCTTGAAAGGTGAAACTGATGGCTGTTAGAAACAGCAGATCAGTTCGGATTAGGCTGTGGCTCCAGGATATTCAGTGAAACTACTTCATTTATCTCCTGTGGGATTTGCGACAAGCCTTAAATTGAGATACACAGTTCAGAGTTTCATCCTGCTTCAGCTGAATCCAGGGCTGATTCCCAGATGGATGGAAATGATCATTTCCCGTAGCATGTCTTCGTAGCAGCTTCGAGGTAAGATCCACAGTTCCTAAAAAATGACTGAGTGGTGCTTGCACGTTCACGTACACAGTTCAGAATGCGTGACCCTAGACACATAAAGTAGAAATTCTGTATTGAGCACCACTGAAATTAACCTTAAGTAGCATCATCATTATTTTGCCTTCTGCCATGTGACAGAAGGTAACTCTCTGTTCCCATGAGTTCCAGCCATTACTTACAGCAGATGTATATAGATGAGGGGTGATGTGATATAAGATGCCAGCTCCGGATGGAAGCCAAATTGATCATCAGATTTATCAGAGCCTGCATGGTGTCTGCTGAGTTTGCTACTCTGACTGGGGGTTAGATTAACACAGTTTCTGATGGTAACAATGGTATAATGATAATGTCAGAAAAGTAGTCTAAGAGGTAGGGAAAGTACTATTCAGGTTACCTTGAGAATACTTTAGTATAATAAAAGACAGCCCATAAAGGTGAAGAGGAGACACTTCTTAGGATAGTCTGGGAAGAAAGGAGAATTCTCAAGGAACTGCTGAGAAATCACTATGCTTGTAGTGCTCTCTGTGAGAGTTAGCTGATTAAAAACAAGAACATAACTATCCTTGGATCTCTGCCATACCCCAAAGGAAAAAATAACAAAATCACAAAGTGGATCTTTTTTATGGGATGAGAATCTACTTCCTCTCCACAGAAGCAGATGTCCTCACTGGTGAAACAAGAATAAATTAGACACTATGTAAAACTCTAAACAAAACGAATTTAGGAGATTTGTAATCATTTATGCTGGAAGAGATTACACTGAAAGTTCATTTCATGGGAGCGACATGTGGAGCTGTTGGATGCCATAGCAATGCGTGGGTGATTTTGAGTGGGGATGACTAGAAGAGAGGGAAAATAAAGAGATGATTATACAAAAGTGAAAAGAATAATATTCCTATAGTAATGTACTTTGTAGTAAGTAAAATGAGTTTTTAAATTTAGTTATGATTGAGAACAAAACAAAAGCAGTTATTTCAGTACTAGTAACACTCGTCAAGAAAAACCTCAACCATTTACTATCTTGGGGGTAAAGAAGCCTATCCTCAGACGCCTTAGAAGTGCTCTCATTGTGCTCTAATGCTCATCTTTTCCTTATAAAACAGTCTACCATTAGATAGGAGCAAGATACCATGATGGCTTCGATTTTTTAATTTCCATTTGAAACACAATGCTATATATATGGACAGTGGGATAAAGTGCACCCTCAGCAAGTTTGCCAATGACGCCAACCTCAGTGGCGCAGTCGACATGCTGGAGGGAAGGGATGCCATCCAGAGGGACCTGGACAGGCTGGAGAGGTGGGCTCGTGCAAATCGCATGAAGTTCAACCAAGCCAAGTGCAAGGTCCTGCACCTGGGACATGCAATCCCAGGCACAAATACAGGTTGGGCGGAGAATGGCTGGAGAGCAGCCCTGAGAAGGGCTTGGGAGTGCTCATAGATGAGAAGCAAAACATGAGCTGGCAGTGTGCGCTGGCAGCCCAGAGAGCCAACCGTGTCCTGGGCTGCATCAAAAGCAGCGTGGCCAGCAGGTCTCGGGAGGTGATTCTGCCCCTCTGCTCTGAGCTCATGAGACCCCACCTGGAGCACTGTGTCCAGCTCTGGAGTCCTCAGCACAGGAAGGACATGGACCTGTTGGAACGGGTCTAGCAGAGGGCCATGAAGATCATCAGAGGGGTGCACCATCTCTCCTGAGGACAGGCTGAGAGAGTTTGGGTTGTTCACCCTGGAGAAGGCTCCAGGAAGACCTTATAGCGGCCTTCCAGTACCTGAAGGGAACCTACAGGAGAGCCAGAGAGGGACTCTTTGTCAGGAAGAGCAGTGACAGGACAAGGGGCAATGGTTTTAAATTGGAAGAGGGGAGATTTAGACTAGATATTAGGAAGAAATTCTTTGCTGTGAGGGTGGTGAGAGCCTGGCCCAGGTTGCCCAGAGAAGCTGTGGCTGCCCCATCCCTGGAGGGGTTCAAGGCCAGGCTGAATGGGGCTTGGAGCAACCTGGTCTGGTGGGAGGTGTCCCTGCCCAGGGCAGGGGGGTTGGAACTGGATGATCTTTAAGGTCCCTTCCAACTCTAACCATTCTGTGATTCTATATATGTAGATATGTAGATATAAATAGTGCAGGTTCTCTTAAGCCTTCCTAATCTTTTACATAAAGACCTCAGTCTTAACAAATTGTTGTCAGACTTAAATTTTCTTGTTTCCATCAATCACTGAGGGATTCAATTTGTAAAGATTGCACTCAAAGTCATGAAAACAAATTTATAATGGCTGTGAGTCTGGAGTCTGACTCCTACTGCATCTCAGCAAATAAAAACTATAGACAATCTTTGCTGGAGCTAGGGCTAGGAGAACAAAATGTGTAGGTTTTCTCTCTTTATCTTTTTCTTCTTTTTTTCTAAAACTATGGTTAGTCAACCAAAATATTGGAAAAATCAGTTGAGGTCAAGCCAAATCAGAATTTGTCAATGAAATGAATGAACACATGTATTTGAGTCAATTAAATGTTTTATATAATCTGACATGGAACTCCAAATTTTCAAATTACTTAACCCTTTTATGAATTGTTGTTCTTTTAAACTAATTTTAAAATGAAAAGAACCCTTTTAAAATATGAATTTTAACATTTTCTTTATGAAAAATATCATAATATGAATTTTAGTCATCCGTGACTGACACCCTTCCCTTATCTTTAGTGCAAGCTGCTGTAGAATTTGAACAGATTCTTTTTTTCCCTGTTGACAAATGACCTTTCTTTGTTGAAAAAAATAATGCTTATATCTACAGCTGGAACCAATGTAAAAACTAGGTGATTCAAATTTAGTGGTTCTTGTTTGGGAGGGAAAACATCATGGACACCTTATGTAGTTATTCCATCGGTAGTCAATATGAAACAGAAATAGTCTAAAAGACTACAACACAAAACATTTTCTTCCTGGAAGAAAGGGATTATGTATCCTCCTGTTGAACCACAAAACCTTGTAGCCTGGGGGCTAAACATGTTTCTTGGTATTTAGGAATCTGGTGAAGTTTTCAAATAAGTGGCCTGGATTGTCCACTTTTACTTTCAGCATCATTTTAACGTAAGACTGAAGTGGGGTCTAGGTTTTAAAGAAATCGATGCAATTACCTCCACTTTGCAGAGTATTTAGGGGGCTTTTGTCCCCCTGACTCAGGGCTGTGTAGGCTCCAGTGACTAGGTTAGTAATCTAATGGCTCCTTCCTCGGGCAAAGGATGTCTTGTAGCCAGTCCTGGCACAGGAAAAAAATTTTCAAGAATGCTGTTTGGAGAGTGTTTGTCACTGAACTCGATTTTTAGATTCCACCCAAAAGACCAAATAATTAAATGAACAGAAGGCTGAATGCAGCCCTGAACTTCTAAGGGCAATCATCTATTGAGTCTAAGTGCTTGTCTTCAACTCATCCACTTTGCAAATTGTCAGTCACTTATGAGATACTAAATATGAAATTTAAGACGAAAAACAAAAACTTTTGTCACTCTTGATAAAGGACAAAACGTTCCTTCTCCTCTCTCCTCTTGAGAAATGCTAGTGGTAGGGGATATGGTAGGAATGGTGTTTTGTCCAGCCCTTCTGCTTGCTTAGTAATCTGTACGTAAAACCAGAACCATTTTTCTAAGTTTCACATGATCTTTTAAATTAAAAAAAAAGTCATTGTTCCTGGCCTTTCACTTATTTTTGAAATATGTCTAGAAAAAAATAAAGACACAATGTGTCATAATTTATAATTTCAGAAGTTGCTTAATTTTGCCACCCTTCTTATAAAATTAAGAACTCGTTCTATAAAATGTTCCCTATGGAGCATAGTCAATAAAAGTAAATGAATTGTTTACAGAAGCAAACCACACAATCTGAGATTATAAACTAGTTTGATTTAATGAATCAGTGGGAGAGGAAAACACTGAAATATTAAGCATAAATTTTCTATCTCTGCCCACCTAGACTCAACAGTGAAGTTCTGACTTATTCATCTTATTCATAGACCCAACTTGCTCAGTTCTCTGTATTGTGGTTTTTTCTTTATCGTACTACGTGAGCAGAGAATAGATGTTATCTAGTAAATGAACCTTAGAAAAGAAGTAATATATTTTCATTTAAAAGGGAAGAACAAAATAATCTCTTGTGGGTATTTATGAATTCCATATGGTTCCCGTTATTTTTGCATACAAGAGTTAGGAGAAGTTCCAGGTTTTGTCAGTCTGACCTTCAGAGGCCCTTGGAAGGAGCCAGTTGTCTGCAATACAAAAATACAAAATGAAGACAAGAGGTTGTGGTGTAATGTAGATGAAGACAAACTATTCCAGACAAATTGTATTGAGTGGAGTAGTGCCAAGAAGGAAGGAAACTCTTAATGTTAGAAAAATACAGTAATGCAGGACTGGTATTGACCAGGCCATAGTATTCCAGCAGAGGCCACTTTTCATCTTTCTATAGCATATGCTTATGTTAGCAGGTTCATATTGTCTTACCTGTACAAGTGTAGTGAGATTCCCAGTACAGCATGGAAATGAGCTACATCATAGACAGGATTTGTTAGAAAATCTATGGAGGGTTTAGTAATCTGGAAAGGAGGAAAGGATTGGATTACACAAGACTAGATTTACCTTAACTGCAATGTTTGAGGTCTCATTTGAAAGCTTCCAAAATTCAGATGAATTTTGATCAAGCCTCCTTGTTTGGGCATCTACGTGATAAAGACTCTGCCTTGGAATTTATTTAAGAATTTAGCTGATGGTGTTGAGGACAGTAATTAAGTTTCAAACT